>OVAY01000430.1:0-60115 GCA_900406395.1 Kernera saxatilis
TAATGCTCGTCTGCATAGCAGTTGCGTCCTTCCATATTCGGCTGTGAGAAAGCGTAAGCCATTAGGGAAAAAGTAGCTAGATTTACACAATAGTGAAATTAAATCACATCTAAACATATGTCGCAGAGTCCTACCGGTATCAACTATAATGCTATAAAGAGAAGAAAACATATGGGTTTTGTTTGAACATCACACACCATTACAACTATACCGATAAGCTACAATCTCAATGAGTGGCTCATTGTCTAACTAGTCTAGATGACTAAGTTTGATCACCAAATTGTATGCAGAACATAAAAGATTATGATAGATCGATAGAAAGAACTATCACCAGATAGAACATTAGGACATACTACAAGATACGGCATGGCAAGTTATTATCAATAAACAAGTGAATATGAGAAACCATGGAAATGAAGGCTTGCTTACCCTACAAAAAAGCTTGAATTTCGTGTAGTAAAGGCTGTCCGCCATGACGACTATAGCATGTCTCCTCTTCATTGAAAACCACTGGAAAATATAATTATAGAGAGGCAGAAAATATCAAGCTAAAATTTAATTAACTGGAAAAGAAATGCAGCCATCATTATCAGGAATGAGAAGCAAACGGAGGGATTGTAAGGATAGCATGGAGAGACAAAAGGTAACATCCATGACTACAATAACCATTTTTTTGTCTGATCTGTTAAATACATCCTACAAACTTCTAATATAAGATTTTGTGAGACAAAAAAAGGAGGGAAAATACGGTCTCTTAATACATATGACATGCCTGTGAGCCCTTCCGAAAATCCTTCTTTTCAACCTCAGGCAGCATATGTTGTGAATACCGACCATTTCCATGTGGTCCAGGATCCTCGAAACTGTAAAAACATGCAAGATGAGAATACATAACACCAGAGAGACTGAATGATAGCGAGACATGAAAAAGGTTCAACCGCATGAGTAAACTGTAGACACAATAACACAACTTACCAATCAATGAAGCTAAGGTTCGCGAAGATCAAGTGATTATAGACATAGTTAAAATCGAATAGCGGTACACAACTGCCAGTAAACAACAAAGAAGATGGTAAATATGATTAATTAAGCATTTCAAGATGACCTTATCATACACTATATCCAAGAAACAATGATTCAATCACCTATCTGAAAGCAACACAAAGTGTTGATTATCAGGATCAATGAGAGCATGAGCTAATAGCCTTCTCTCTGCATCAACCATCGATATCTGACCCCAAGCAACCTGCACAATATTATAATATTATCACTACTAGTCAAAATTTTGCATAAAACCGACTGAAAGGTGTAGTAAAGTCTCATTTACCTTGTGACTGTGAATATCTCGACCAACAAAATAGCTGCTTGTATGTACAGGAATTTTCTTTGACGCGTGCACATAAATCGAATATTTGTTCTCATGACCCTGAATCAACAAAAAATAACCACCACCATTTCACTCAATTAGGATGAGAAATACATCTGACACATTGAAGTGAACAGATTCATATTATGAAAGCCTAGCATAAACCAACAGACTGAAGTGCACTTTTAAGGGCTTTTATTGCAATCAGAAAATGAAAGGAAAATCTTACACGGAAGAACATTTCCCACAGAGGCTCAAAAGGCAGAGTCCCTGGTGTTAAGAACATGAAGGCAATCTTTGGATTCGCTGGCTTAGATTCGGGTAGATTCATTAATTCATTGGTCACAACCTGAGCTGCAGCTTCAGTGTCAGTCAGTTCCCTTGAAGGTACAAACAAAAACTGTTGGTATAGCGGACACCCAGGACCAGAAAACATATAGCATGCCACAGAATTCCGCGGAGGATATATGAAAGCGGTGATGACAACGACTGTAACCAGAACAACCAAAGTGATAATCCATCTCGGGCCCTTAAAAGGAGGCCTTTGGCGAGACTCTGACATAACCACAATATCTCTTAAGCTACCATTGTGTGTATCAAATTCATCCTAGTCTTCATTCCCTGGACAGAAGTAAAAACTTTTAATCATTGAGAGCTCATAAGGTATTTATTATATACAGACTGTCCAAGAGAATGTGCGAATATACAACTTAACTCCATAAACCCACAACTCAAACTCAATTTGTTTAAACAAGATATATCAAGACAACCAATAGAGAGATTCAAAAGCAAAACCTCAAAATATCATTTTACCACAACAAAAGATTCAGACTTTTTTATACGGAGAGGATCGAACAGGAAAATGAAATTCAATTTTCGATGCGTAGCAAAGATCATCACTGTCGTCGGCTAAACTAGCAAAGATAAAGATAGAATCTGGCAAAACGAGATATAATCAGATTTGCAGCCTCTGGAAAAGGATTGTTTTTTTTAATAAAAAAGAAAGGAAAGAAGAAAGAAAAGGGATTCAGAGAGCGTAAGAGAGGAGAGGAACCATCAAAAATCACCGGAGGCGCAGAGCCGCCGCCAGGGCCCTCGGCGGGAGAAGCGGAGGAAACGAACAAGTGCACGAGAGCGATTAGGCTAAAGCGGAAGGATAATCTCTCAAGACGAATCGTAGAAAGATTCACTGGCTCACTGAAATTCTCTGTCCCTAATCTCCCACAAAACCAAAGCGCCTCTCTCTCTCTCTCTCTCTCTCTCTCTCTAAGCACTAGAAACGGTCACTGTAGCTCCAAATGAGGAACGAACGGTCTTCTCTTTTTTCAATTTTCAATAAAAGTATTTTTAACTCATCAATTCCATTTGTTGAAAGAAAAGAGTTAAAAACATTTCAGATAAATCCTACTATGAAAAATAATAGTACAGAAATGGAGCTTTATTTATAGGAACAAAAGGAGAGTTAACTGCAATAAATCTACATTATTTCCACTAATCGGAAACAAATCTAAAAAAAAATCAAAAGAAAATAAAGTAGATTTTCTTGTTAATTGTAAAATAACACCTAATTCAATTATTAAAAACTGGAACAAGACAATTGTGCATAGGAGAATGTTTGTTTTAAAAAAAAAAAAAGTAAAAGAAAGACGCCGTATATTGGAACCGCGCGCACATCATTAAACGGCAAGGCGTTTGAAATCAAAGCTGAACAATGGAAACTGGAACAGACCTTGGGACCTTATGAGTCAATGCATCATCTTGCTTTCGAAAAATGATAAACATGCTAAATGATAAGTTTATAATAAGAAAGAACAGTGTGAAACAAATTAAAGAAATCCCAATGTATCCACGTGAAATGGAAAAATACACTAAAATACACCAAGCTTTGCTAGATTTCCTCTAGTAATGTCTAATCTTCTGTGTAATAAGACTGAAAAAAATTGTCCGAAACAACACAAAACAGTGAAGGAAAAGAGTTCAACACTTTTGCACAGAGAGCAGAGCCCCAAAAAAACCCATCAGACACCAATTCGGGGATTTTCCTTTGTCCAACAAGCAACCCGACCAGTGAGCCCATGACCTTAGAAGAGTCCGCGACAAAGGCGTTTTAACCTCCTTACCTGGCGCAATTATTAAGCGACGGATTAGAAATCGATAAACATGGATGCAACACATAATCTCCTAATGTTATAGTGATCTGCAATGCACACAGGTCTATCTAGATGTTCAAATACTCTATACATTCCAGCCAGATAAGCGACAATCGATAATCCGAGTTTGGTTCTGTTTCTAACACTACATACACTTTGTTCAACTTTACACTAGCTAGACAAACATGCTTCCTTCTGAGGCCGAAATACTCATAACTACTTCTAAGAGAGAGGAAGTTCCTTGGATAGCTACTCAGCGTGGTATGTATTAAGTGGACAAAAAAATGTTCGTTCTTGGTCAGGACGTGAGAGTGTACCTCAACTATTTTGAGAGCGTGGAACAATGAATTTCACTTGTCAGTGTGGCCCCTTTTGGTCTTACGACGACCATGGTGATGGGGGTGTTTAACAGGTTTCTTTGTCTTTGTGCTGCAATAAACAATAATATGAGATATTTCCATGATTTACAATAAAAAAATTACTGAGTTAATTAGGAGACTCACCAGAAGAGGGAACAGAGCACTCTGTATGCAAAGAAGATGGGTAACGCCAACAACGCAGAGGCCTGCAGTGAAAACATTTCAGATTTGAAGTTAAGAGAGGAAACAAATAAAAGCATGGAATCTCAGAATACGTTCTAGAAGAAAGTAAAGGCAAATACCGCAAACCAAACAAACTCATTGGTTGCAAAAGCCTCCGTCAGCTCATGGTTCTTCAGTTTTCGTTCAACATGGGCTTGGACCTTCGCAGATAACATGTGCATTTTAGTTTTAAAAAAAAAAACAAAAATACTCATTGCTTCATCCAAGAGGTGGCAATAATTTCATTCATGTTTATAAAAAATACATAAGCAGGGCTTTAGTTTCAGACCTGCTGGTGATAAGTCGTGGCGGATTCAAGGAACTCTGTATAGACGATGATGACCTTGGTGGTGTAAGGCTTCATGGCAACCTTAATTTTATCAACATGTGGTTTTGTGGCCGTTGCCACTTGGTCAACATATGGCTTGCTCAACTTTTTAGCTTCCTGGAAAGGGTAAACATGCGTTAAGTTTACATCCATAAATACTAGCTGAAAAATGTGTATTGGACCTATCGATTGAAAGAATAAACTGATAAAGGCATTATACCTGATAATAGGGGTCTACAAGTTCTTGAACCGTGACAATGTGAGGGGAAACAGCACTCTTGGATGCATGGTAAGCCTCTTTTGCTTTGATGGATAGTGTTCGGACGTGTGGCTCAACATGTGTAGCAACAGTTTCCTTGACGGCTGGAATATATTTCTGCAAGTAGCGTGTTAAGAAAACTCTAGAGATTGGTGATATATCGAAGATGGACGCATTCAACTAATGCCAGAGAAAATTCTGCAAAATAAATTCTCAATAAGATGCTTACAGTTTTAACGTTTTCCACATGTGGTTCAGCCCACTTCTCAGCTTGAGCCTTTGCTTCTGTCACCTAATAGATAATAAGTAAACTTCATTAGTCAGATGCTCCGATGCTGTTTAGAGGAATAGATCTCAATACGACCGAAATCTAAAAAAGCACCTTTAGAATTACTGTCTCCACAGCAGGTTTCCCGTGGGCTTCCCAATGTGTCTCGGTATAACTCTGTGAGTATACAAATTACCCAAAGTTAATTGGAATCACCAGCTATGTTATAAAACAGTAAAAAAGACCCGCATTAACGTTACCTGAAAATTAATCCAGTGAACAGCAAGCCAAGGGGGAAGCCACGAACCATGAGCCTGACCAAGAAAATAATTGACGCAAACTTTCTGTTCAATTCGGGGCTTCCAGGTTTCGCTAATTTCCCAAACAATGAAATGTATAATACTATAATAGCTGCAGAGATAACCAATCGGAACACTGTGTCAAACCATTACCTCCAGCAGTTCCTTAGTCTTTGAGGTTGCTTCAAGCTTTGTCCTCAACATTTCTTCCTGATATTTTTATTTTGATAAAGCAAAGCGTAACACAGAAACCAAACGCGCAAGGAAGCTAATTTAAGAAAAGGGTACTATCTACCTCAGCTATCTTAATAGCACGCTCAAGTTTTCCTATTTTGTTCTTCTGCTCTTCATTTGTCTTCTGAAGCTGCGAGACATCAGATACTATAATTAAACATCTTCAGGACATTACTATAAAAAATTGGCTCAAACCAAATGTACATATCCATATCAGAACTCAGAAGCAGGGAAGGAAAATATTATGATAGTATAACCGGATTGCATCACAAAACCTGTTCTACAGACTTTCCATACAACTACAGTTTGGATTTAGATCAAACACAAGTAACAAATTATGCAATGAGCTGTTCTATAGGGATCTAATATAGCTGAGAATGGAAATTGCAATGGAAAGACCGCAACATAAATGATGAGGCTTAAGCATGATGATATTTTGACCTCAGCCTATACAATGTATAGCTAAAGCTGAAATAAAGAACGTAAATAAGCATTCACCACGTCCCTAAGCACTACCAGCTCAGCAATTCAGGGAACTCCAAACGAAACTGTGTAAAGAGAAAATGAAACAAGGGGTGTAAAGAAACATACTTTCTCAAGGCTCGAGTTTACTTCACTAAGTTTTTTCTCAGCTTCATTGGTCCGAGCTTCTGTGGAAGCTTTCTCCTTGTTTTTTTGCTCCAAGAAGTTCTTGAGTACCTCTACCTGAATGGCAGAAATCAGATTGCCGTAATGCCATTTGCGAATTCTAGATATATAAACAGATTCGAGTTCTTGAACTTGAAATGTCACCTGCTTCTCTAATTCGACAGCTCGTGCTTGAGCCTTTTCCAACTGTTTTGCAGAATCTGATGATCCCTTTTTCTGGAGAAGGGTGAAAACATACAGCCCAGGTGTAAGCCAAACATGTCAAAAGAACAGATGAAAACAATTTATGTTCCAAACAAGTAGATGAAACTGAAACCATATAAGATGCATACTTGTAGTGATGAGACTTGAGTCTGCAAGGAAGCAATCTTGTCTTCCCTTTCTTTGAGAAGTTTCTCCTTCTCTGCTACTAACTCGTCTTTGCCCTTAACTTGATGGGTTTTCGCATCAATTTGGGATTCTTCACATGCAGAAAGAGAAAACGTAAATAACGCTCATAAAACAAAATTTGCATTCACCAAATCAACAAGGCTGAAACAAAATTTGGGATTTCAGAAGCAATTCGACATTGGGGAGATTCACATCTGAAATCGATCCAAAAGCTACCATTTTGAAGTCAATGCAAGCTCTACGAACAAAAACACATCAACAAGCTGGAACAGTGATTCTATCAGCGTCCAACCAATAAATTTCAATACAGATTGAAGTCAATTCAAAAGCAAAACAATGCTAAGTGGCTAACTAACCTAGGGCACGGATCTTGGCGTGAAGCTGATCGAGTTGGATCTTTGAGGAGGCATCGGATCCGGCGGCCTCACCAATCAATGTCTCATCGGCGAAGACGCTGGTGGTGAAAACCGAGGCAAGAAGTAACAAAGCCACGAGCTTCGAGGCAGCCATGTCTAGATTCACCACCAAACCTGGGACGGAGATTCCAACAAACAAGAGAAACGTCGTCTCTCTTCTCTCTTCTCTCTTCTTTGTTATATATTATTTATGAAGGTGTTTTTGACCATGGACCGTAGAATTTTTTCACCTTGGTGCAAGGAGGACAAAGACGAGAGAAGAAGGAAGGTTTTGTGTTGACAACGTGAGGTAAAGGTTATGGCTTCGTGGGAATGTCGTGACCGACACGCGGCATCACCAGATCTATTTCTCTAGTAAATGCTGACCCATTATTTTATGGGCTTTTATTTTATTTATTTATCGCTAAAATATTAGTATATATTTTTTTTTTTTGATAAAGTTATTCAGATTTTCCGTCGAAAATATTGAGGTTTTTGTTTACAAATTTGTTGAATGCGATCTACTAAAACAATACCCGAAAAAACCACAAATAGAAAAATAAATTTTTATGAGTAAAATATATTCCGTAGTCAAGACCAAGACCCACTTGATTATATAATATATAAAATAACAACTTTTTGTCATATAAAATATTATTTATATAAAACAGCAACTTGTATTCTAAATTTCCAATACAATGTATAAACATTGCCTAAGAGCCAAGACTCTTTGTTTTTCTCTCTATAAGCAACAGCGCACGTTAATAGTTTTATAGATTTACGCTTGATCCAACACGACTTGCCCTTAATTTATTCTAACTAAGATGGATAAAAAGAAAAAAGAAAAGTACTGTGTAACTTTAGAATCACAATCACTGGATATTAAATTAATATATTGATTAAGATTGCAGAAACACGACAATAAGCACCGGTGTGGATCTTCAAGGATGTGTTTGGTCTCTGGTCTATTATCGTTACCTTGACAATAATTAACCATTTCTCAAAAGAAAAATACTTAGCTACCAGTTAAATATATGGACAACGCCAGCTCAGCTCAGCAGTTGCAATGGCATTAACGTAATTTTTCCAAAGTCACAAGTTGCGGTCTCATCACAATTCTTGCTTCTTCTCTAAGTTTCTCGACATAAACTTTGAACCAGAAAAAGAAAATGGTTGGCATAGCCGGAAAACTTGCAAAGATCGTAAGAACAGGGTCATCATCATCAAACACCCCGGCTAAAACAGAGACACTGCTTCATAACAAAAGATCCACCTCTGATGAGCTGATGATGAAGCTTTAACTATACGATCAAGAAGGCTAAAGTTCGGCGCGTCAAGAAGGCTAAAGTAGAGCATCATATGATGAGAAAGGCGGTGGAGCTGAAGAGAGTGTTTGGGTTTGGACAAGAGTTGGGATTTAGTTGAGGTTGATCAGAAGATGTTCAGTGTTATTGATTTGGATCTTTATTTAAGATGTTCAGGTTGATCAGAAGTTGAAATTTTTTTTTTTTGAGTTTGAGTTGATATGATGGCTTCTTCTTGATTTTTTAACTTTTAGTTTTGTTTTTCATCTCGAAATCTATTTTGGCGATCGTATACCCTTCTATGAAAACAAAATAATAGAGAGATAATTATTATAAATTTTTTTGTAAGTGATTAATTTCATATGCAATGTAACACCTGTTACATATAACATTTTTTAAAAAATTAGTGAAACAAATTTTCAGGTAATCAAGGCATCGATGATGATCAAACACAAAACAGTGCAAACTCGATGGCCATGGTTAAGTCATTACCGAGACTGTCTTCTTCTTCTTCCTAAGTTGCTTTTTGAGGTAATCTTGTCCTTCGCTTTGAGTTTCTGCTTCAGTTCTTTAATTTCCTTGATTATATCATCTTCACATAGTTTCTTTGTTTTCGCCTCTGTCTTTACTTCTCCGCAATGCTTGACATCTGCTTCTCTGGTCTCTTCAAAATCATACTCCCTCTTCTGTTCTCCTTCTATGGTCTCCTCAAAATCATATTCCCTCTTCTGTTTCTTACGACTCGCCTTCTTCTCCTCTGGGTAACTTCTCTTGGTTGTAGAGATTTCCTCAACCATTTTACGAACGTGAAAGTATAATCCAGGTCCTAAACGTGAACTTGGCTTTAGAAAAATCTGCTTTTGCGGCAAACCCGCTGAATCCTGTAAGAAAAATGCGCGGAAATTTATTACTTATGCACTTATCTGTTTCAGATCCTGAAAATGACCACAGAGATATTTAAATACCTTTCCCCAGTCTCCAGCAATGTTTTCGAAAGCTTGATTTGCTTCTGCTGGACTACTAAAAACAACAATCGCACTATAGTAGCAACTTCCTTGTCTTTTTGATGGCTTCCCAAACAAAAAACAACAAATCCTCATGACAAAAAATACGAGAATATGAGATTAGGATTTAAAAATATACATGCTGGGGGAATCCATACCTTAACTTTGGGTGTGAAATCCCTGAAAATAACTTCAACCAACTCTTCGGGTGGAACATTCTGAGGGATTCTATGAAGGTAGAGTCTTGATTTCTCAGTTTCCAACATCTGTGTTGATTTGCAGACAGAAGTATTTGTTTTTATAATTTTACATGGAACGATTGAAGTTTGTAAAAATCCAGCCTAACCTCTTTAGTTACTGGAATGGAGGTTTCTACTCCTTTCTCTACTATAGCAAGTACAAGTTTCATAGCAGCTGCTGCGTCATCAACACAATTGTGGGGAACACCGTCTTTCTGCACTGCATATCCCAATATAGACTTGGAAACAAAAAAAAAACAATGTCATTTACCAGTCATTTACATATTCCGGATATGAGAGTGGAGAAATTAAGCTTTCACAGGCTTAACCTTGCACAGATAATTCAAAGAAGGTCTTTGAAATTTACGAGGCTTTCTTGCACCAGGATACTTATACTTGAACACGAGTGAAGTATCGATTACTCTTGCATGATCTATCTTCAATACTGAGAGCAATCAAAGTAAAGAGTAAGAAAGCAGGGTTAAGAGAGACTAGGGGCAATTCAACCACTTTTTAGTTACCTTTCATATCATTGTTCAAACTTTGACCTACCAGAATAGTATCCTCAGACAGAAACATTTGCAACTTTTCCTGCAGAAGTATTCATTTAGATGGCATCAGAACAATGTGTTGAAACCGCAACAAAAAATCTAAAGATATATGCAATGTACCTGTATATCTACCACAGATAGTAGAGTAGTAGCATTTTCAAGATCCTCAGCAGTAAGGCCAGTAATATTGGTCCTAAAGTCAACAACTGGTTGATTCGGATTCACAAATTCGTCAAGAATCACCTGATCCATGAATTATCAGATTAGGAATCAGCACAATTCTGTAAAAAGAGAAGGTGTTATTTGAAAATGAAGATTAAGAAACCTTTAGATTACGGTCAACTGCAGCAACCCTAACAACCGCTTCACTCCCATCTTCACACTGAACCATCTCACAATCAATAGCAACCAATTCGATTTTGGTCGATTTCATGGCTTCTGACTTCTTCTTTCCAATCCCCGTTACGAGCCAGTCCTGTTTTTGCAATTCAAAAGCTTAACTTTATAATTAGCTTCTCCAGTCCCCCAAAAGAAGATAAGCTAATCAGCTGGATGAAAACACAAACCTCAGCATAAGATGGGAACAAATAGTCTAAAAGGTACTCATCATGCGTAGTAGTCATTCGAACTAGCCTCTGCACTGCCAATAACATTTTATGTTTACACTAATTGCATTTACACAACCAAAACTTATGTTTAATCCACAAAATGTTCCTTCTCAAACCTGCTCAGCAGTCTCATCTGGATATTCCTGTTTGAATTCCTCAGCCAGATAAAGGTTGGGTTTCAGAACCCTAGCCAATAGCTGAGAGTAAAAAAACCCATTAAACAAATATCTAAATAAGATTTAAAAATAATCAAAACAATTGTGTGATTGTCTTTTTAAAGAACCTGCAAATCTTCTTTCTTGTCGAGAGTTGTAAGGAAAGCGACCAGGACATCTTTGGAACGCCTGGAAGGATCACTCAAGCTGAATCCTGCCTGTTTGTCGTAAACATTTAGAAATTCCTTCCATCCTCCGTTTCTGCCTTCCAAACGTCGCTTCTGCACTTGTTTCACCAGCTTTACCAGCACCTAAATCCCGAAAATTTGGAGATTAGAACGAAATTGAGCCTCGAATCCAGAAATTCTATAGAGGAAAGAGACCTACTTCTTTCTCAGCTGTGGCTAGAATCTGAGCCATGACTATTCTGTTAGTAGAAGAAGCTCAGACCTTGAAACTAGAGTTAGGGTTTTTGCGTTTATATGGGGACCCGTAGCATTCGATTTGTTTTCAGCTCTTTTCCGGTGGAACCGAACAAAATAAACCGAATTTTTTAGAAACGGTAGTTATCATGATTCAAACCGTATTCGGTTCGATATGTTCAATGTATAATTATTAATACCGTTTGGTTTTAAAATAATTTCGTTTTAATTTTGGTTTGACAAATTTCGGTTCATTTCATTTTCTATTTCCATTTCTATTTTTAGTCGTTTCATATAGAAATACTAATCTCAACTCTTGTAATTCTGATATTATTATTTTTTACACATTTTCTATATAAACAATAGATATCAAACCAATATCAATCGAATTTTAGTTGCCAACTTGCAATAAACATAGCTAATATTAGCCAAAAAAAAATTAGTGGCCACTTCGTGACCAAATCTAGCCACCGTTGTTTCGTGACATGCTCGTAGACAACAACTATATTCGCCATTATTTTTATCCACTGCGAATTAGTGGCTATTAGCCATAAAATGTATGTATTTTCGATCCGTGACTAGTTGGTAATTAACGAATGGTCACATATAAATTATTGGCAACTATCGTTTAGCTACAAAAATATTCATTGACCATCTGTAGCAATTCGAAATTGAGTCACGAATATAATTTGCAGCATAAAAATGAATTGACATCCCTCCTAAACGAGTTTTAATCATTCTGATTTCATACAAGGCATTAGAAAAACAGCCGTGTAGATATTTTACATAGTCCTCGGAGGATTTATATGCGCTCGTGACGACTGGTTCCTGACACAAAACAACTAACTAAGAGAGATACTAATGCACGGAATAAATATGTACATCACATTTTTTTGGCCCATTTCTTGCTCGACGTATCGCATGTCACATGAATTATAACACACAAACAGAAAATAACGTACATCTATCATATATTCTTACGCGTATACGTTATAAAGTTACCCACATGGAAATGCCAATAATAACGCTCAAGTCTCAACAAACCAAAACGTGACACATTGAACCACACAACGCATATACTCCAATATAATATCTTAAAGTTCTCATGTACATACTCAAGACTCTTTCATCATCTAACGCTCAACAAGCCCTAAACAATATATGATAATTAATTATACTACTACGTATAATATAATTATAAATTTATTTTTAACCAAAAGATCTTAATTAACTCGAAGCCTAAACTAATCTTCGAAATCTGCAACCGCCATGTAAAGTTCTTGGGACTCAATAACTAGGACAATAATCACTCAATTGGCATCACTTACTCGCCACTACTAAAACTCGATTCTACACAGATCCAAAACTAGATTTTCGATCGAGTTTTCTTATTTCTTTACCGAAGAAGAAGAAATCGAGGTTATAAAGAAGAGGAACCATCACGACCGAGCACAAGAACACAAGCACGGGTCCGAATATCCAAAGCATCAAAGGCAACGCCGCGTAGAACAACCGATTCCCCACCGTATTCAAAACAAACCCTCTTTCCAGCAGCTCCGCCACGTACTCCTCCGGCCTCATCATCATATCCTCCTCCAACTCCTCCGGAGGAAAAGGAGTGTTGATGAGGATGTTGACTTGGTTGATGAATCGAATTGAGAGAGAGTGAGAGAAGAAAGAGAAGAGGAAGATGGTGAGGATTGTGACATACTTAAGAGCCACCATGAACTCTCCGTGAGCTCCATAAATGGCGTCGTTTAGAGGCTTCTTCACGGCATAAGTGCTGCTTATAACCGCAGCTAGACCCGCGCAGAGGAGGATCGATGTCGTTGCCATTAAAGTCGATCCCATTATGCAGTTTCTCAGCGTTTGAACGGCCAAGATGTTCTTCTTCTCGTTGTCCTAATTAATCAAATACATATATATAATACAGTAGTTTCATATTTATGTGTACGTAGATGCATATATAAGAGGCTGAAGATTACCTTGATGATGGAAGCGACCCAGAAACGGCGAGCTCTAGCGTTAGTACCGATGATGGTGGTGAGAGGCTGTGTACGTAACTTGTGCCACAAGTAAGCATGGTAAGCTCCATATGCCATTAGCCCTAGCGGCACCAAGATCACGTCTAAATAACATTCACTCCATTCCATTACTACTTCAAAAATTATCAAAGTCTTTTTTTTTTTGTTTTTTTTTTGGTGTTATAAAGGCCGCTTTATGTAGACTACTTATTTGAAGGTTTGGAGAAGAAAAAGACCCTATTTATAAGAAAAATGATAATGAATACAAAAAAAATTAGAGGAGGTTATAAAAAAAAAGATAAGAGGAGGAAAATAGAGGCACGTGGGGGTGGAGGGAGAGGGATGACGTGGTATATTTTGTCATTTTGTTTGCCATTGTTGGTTTCCAAAGTGATATCTCTCTTTTTTTCTTTGTCAATAAGTGATCTCTAGTTGGAGCCCATCATAATATTTATAATTCTTGCACGCTTTTCATTTCAATCTTCTATCATTTCTTTTTCTTTCTTCTTTTTAGTCATAGATTTTGAATAATGCCTGTATTAATCACGTATACGTATACGTAGTCGTCAAGTAAAATTTATGGTCCTTTTCTAAAAAGTATATATTTTCTTATAATTTTGGTTTTATATAGAAAAGAAAAATGTTTACAAGTTTCAATGCAAATTTAGATGATTTCAAATACACTTCTGTCTAGTAATTTTACTTATAATAGAGTACTTAGCAACTTAATAAACATTTTATTAATATGTGTGAAATCTTCTAAATATTACCTTTTTATAGAAGGGAAGGACTATCGGCATGAATGTTTGGTAGATTTTAAGTAGTTTTTAGATTTTAAATTTTTGTTTTTAGATTTTTGATTTTTGTTTTTGGTTTCTGGATTTTACAGCAAAAAAAAATTTAAATAAATGGAATTTAAAAAAAAAAAGTCTTGTAAAACAAATTTCAAAAACTCATTTAAATGAGATTTTGGATTTTGTTAAGAAATTGGTAAAAACTCCTATAATCTAGATTCCTTATTTGTTAGGAAACCACTTATCTTAAAATCTCGAATGGCTATAAAATAGATTTTCACAAAATCTAAAACCAAAAACTAATCTAAAAACTGTAAACAATCAAGACCTATGTTTACTTTTGGAAATTGAGTACGATTGCAAAATCTATTGTTTGGGACTATAATATTTTATCAATTTATAAAAATATTAATTGACTAATACATCAATTTAGACCAAAAAAAATTATTAATTTATCCAATGATTAATTTATAGTATGTTAATTTCTAGAAATTCTACAACTATTTGCTTTAACTTAAAATGTCTTATTTTATCCCTATTATTGTTGATTGTTCCTTTTTCTCATTGTAGCTATACACAATTGTTTATCTTGATTTTTCAGAAAATATCGATATGATGTATGTATGTATACATTACTACATGCACACCGACACGTATAAATGTTATCTACACAAGTATAATGTTGCTTTATCTATCATCTATGTTTGTTTTTTGGATAACTTTTCACAAATTTCATCGGGTTCAACGTAAAATACTAAAATATAAAAGATTGAAACTATTAAAACACGTTTAAGTGACAATGGTTTACTGGGTGAAAGATTCATTTTGAAATTAGAATACCGAAACTGAAGTTTTTTTTTACACCAATTTTAGTCATTACTATTATTGTAAATGTTTTAAATGATAATATATTTAATTTGTACAAGTACTGAAAATTAATCTGATCTTCGATTCATGATCATCCTCCAGTTTTAAAAATAAAACATAATTCTATAAAGGAGTACGTATACTACCGTGGCGATTTGAGATTTTAAACCGTTAAATAAACTGTGATATGATTTTGCGTGCTATACATAAATAGTTTTGCCACAACAATATAAATCTCACATCGATCAATGCCATCCAAAAACATAATTGTCTTTCTATTTTTAAGAATAATCTAACACATCAACAAACCATTAATTATTCTTTGTTTAATTAAAAAAAAAAATCAATTTATGATATACTACAAAAATTGAGCAAACAAAAAAACTTGCACATAGCGCAATCCAATAACTAGTATACAGTATGATTTCTCAAAAATAAAATGAGTGAAATCTGACGAGGACCATATCATATGAGATAAGAGAAGACACGAGGCCGACCTTAAATCATTTCAAACCTTTCTCATAACTTAGTTTATTTGGTTTCTGTGTGTTAATTTCACCCACTCCACTTATCTCCCAACACGTTGGAATCCTAACTATTACTTTCAGAATTCCCATTAACTCATTTATTTCTACTTATTTTTTTGGATTTTCCTTCTGGAGGATCATAGTATTAATAGTAATTACAAAGATCAGACGAATACTAATAACATCATCCATAAAGACCAATTTTATCCCCACATGGAGTACTAATGTCATCTCATATACACACATAATCTGATAATCGGGTATTCTTGAAATTTTAGATATATTGTATTTAGTCCAACTTCTTTATAACTATATATATGTCTGATTGTATCAATCTACCAAATAATTAATATCAATTGAAAAATCCCTCATTATCCCCCAAAACACTTAGAATATATCTAGGATATCAAGACATTATAACTCAACCGTTGAAGAATTTAAGTATTTTGGATCGGATGCTTGATTCTTTTAACCAAAAGATATCTCAGTACTAAAGAATCTATATTGGCTCGGATATCTCAGTACCAGGGTAGAAAGAACTGTGTATTTTGGGTGTTAAAATATGTGAGATAATGTTTAATTTGGTTAAGAAAAATAACGAGCCGAATAATGAGAAAAAAAAAAACACATGACATACGTTACCCGGTACACCGAGTTTGAACCGTGTAGTGGATACGCATATCTATATCCAATTTTATTTTGAAATAGTAATGTGCTATTTATGCAAAATTAGATATTTAAAAGAAGGAATTGAATAATACGGTTTGTTCCGGCCGGATTAAATGAAAAAGAGGTGAGTTTAATTAATTTGATGACTCGGTTCGACTTTGGTTCTGTTTTATTTATGCATGAGGTTATTATATTCGACTTTCATTCTTATATCTGAGGAGTGAGGAATCAATTCAAAATGATAATATAGTAAAATAGATAGACAAGAATTGCTTAAGAGACTCAAGCTTTAGTCGCGACGTTCTTGGACGGGAAATGCGGCTTGGTTCGTATTTTGAGTCCTTGGTAATTCAAACATTATATATAGTGCTCCTTCTTTATCTTCTCATTAGCTACTACTAAAGGAAACTTAAAAAGCTGAATCAATCATCGAGCAATATATTGAATTCTTTAATAATTTCGAATTTATTAAATATTGAGCATTATAGTTATTTGAATAAGCCAAGTTGGTTGTTGTTTTCGTGAGGTATTGATTGGACGTACTTGTTCAAAGTAATGTTTGCGATCGAACAAGTTTAGGATGTTTGACATAATTATTCAAATAAATCATTGGTTCATTTTATCATCACTAAAAATGATAAATCCTAATCTCCTATCAAATCGTGCGACGTGAATTCTTTTTTGTTTTCTTTGGTCAACAACGTGAATTCTATTTACACATCACATAATAGTTACTAAGAAACTATTATCAAGGCAAATTTAACCTTGTTATATATACAAAATTTCAAAGTTAGTAGTTATCATATATATATAATAGGATGAGTAGCCATCATATAAGAAAATAAAAGTAAACATAATATTATAGCAAATTTAAACTTGTTTATACATAAATTCACATATACACATGTATGTCTAGAACACAAGGATTATAGAACATGTCTATAATTTATACTATGTAGCATAAGAATAGTTTTTTTAATGTGCGTCAGATTTGAAGATGTGCAGAATAAAATCGTGAATGGATAAATCGTGAAGATTTGTTAACTAAAAGATTTGTGGTTGTTTACTTTTTTTAAATACTTGTCCCTCACTAAACAAATTCTTATGCTGTCTCTCGTCCCATAAGCAATATATATTTTTATCTCAACAAATTCATATGTTATTCGGTTCATTTCTAATCTCTGACGACTAGTGAGTTTCGCTTTTTCGTATGAGTGTGTTTATCTTAAAGATCACCATATAGAAAACGCAAACAAAAAAAATATTTCTAGAATCGGTTGTTCATCTTACAAATAACATAAAACCTTCTTGTACGAATCATTATAGCTTTGAATTCAAGGGAAGATCTGCTAAATCCATTTTAGTGTATCCTAAAACATGGATTTTACAGTGAGAACAATATTACACCGAAATAATTGGCTTTTGCTAGTGATTTTATTTTTTAAATAATATTATGTCAAAACAAAAATATGGATATTAAACTTTATTCAAACTATATTTTAGTTTATTTTATACAAGACAGCTCTAAAGATAGCTGATATTCAAAGCAAAATTAAAAAATTTGATTTCTTATTATTTTATTATATTCAAATTAACGAATAAGATATAGTTTTAAAAATAGCTGAGATTCAAAGCAAAATTAGAAAATTTGATTTCTTTTTATTTTATTATATTCAAATTAACGAATAAGATATAGTTCTATAAATATGATACATAAAATTTGTATGTCGACCCCTGATGATCAATATCGACTCTTCCAATTCCGTGAAACAATTTTTTTTTTTAAATCACAAGCTATTAAATTTATCTAGTGCATATTTTGTGGCTTGGCGATCGACTTAATGATAATGTGTATTGTGACTTTGAATGTCAGTGTTATTTAGCTTAGTCATTCGCCATAGATCCGACATCACATGCGTTGATGTTTGAATCCTGTTTCCCACATATGGAATAAACATATATGCTCTCTTTTGTGGAACCCAATTTTTTAAAAAAGAGTAATGCTTTTGAATTTTCAGAAGCAATATAATTTCTTGGGCACCGTAATATTAAATAGTGAAACTGATTTTCTTTTTTTAACGGTCATAGGGTATAATAATTAATATCACACAACAAAAGACCTAACTTGAAACTCGTTTGGACCATATTTTTTATGGAAAACATATGTGTGGTAAAAGAAAACAACACCTAAAATCAAAAAAATTGAGTAAGTATCGACGCAATTTTATTGAATCGTTTGGTATGAACTGAAAAATCAAACAAATTGTTCTACAAAAAGGAAAAAAAAAATCTTCATATTTTGAGTCACAAGAAACACCAGAATCAAACTATAAAAAGATCAGGAAACCTCAATAGTATACTATAGTTAGAAACTTTGGTCACCTGCGAAGACAAACAACGTCACTATGAAAGAGAGGGATACTTGGCGATAAATCTCACTGAAGATAAAGACAGTTTGCTAATAAAAGGTAATTCGGTTATGAACCTATGGTCTTAAGGTCATCTAAACATTGCTCAGTCCATACTTTTGGTGTTATCATAATGACATATTTTATCATATCTTTTGGAAGCTTGACACTCTCTGCAGACTATTTGATTTGAGACCATTTGAGCTATCCACTTCCATAATTTTTATTAGAAAAAAAATGTGTCTTGATCTCAAAATATTATTAGCCCAATATAAATTATAAGATGATTTGGGCTTGAGAGTTGTGAAATTAGGTGTATATGCATGGGTTTCCAAATCAACTAAGAAAAAAGTTTTGCTTGTTTCACCCTTCAAGGCCCAGAATTTCTTTACTGAGGTAAGTAAAGTACTAAAGAGTGAAGACTTATACTAAAGCTAAAACTGTTTAGCAACAAAATTAAGTGCATTATTGGTATTTGGTACATCTCATCCACTATTTAGCCATTCAACACATTGTCTTTTTTTAATAAAATTATACTTTAATAAAATTAAACTCAAGTGACAGAATTATTCAAATTAAGTTAGTAAAACTAAAATCATTATCATTATCTCGAAAGAAAACCTGTTTTGTTTGTAATGCGATATGTTATCCCATGGTTTTATATTCTTTTCAGTATATAAAAAAATGTGTCGCATTTCTATATAATATCGATAGTTACTGTTGAGATTTTTAAACTGAAACCATTCAATTCAAATTAGACGATATTAAAAAAATCATATGCTATAACGGTATATGTCGATGAGATGTTATTACGCATCCGTCCTTCTTTATTTTTGTTGCTACCTTATTATACATCTATCCATATTATAAAATAGCAAATAAAATCTTGAAGACATTGGAAATCAGATCAAGCAAAAACAAAAAAAACAGAATCCGATTATACGAAAAGCAAATTGGAATGTGTATCATATAATTAAGTAGATTTAATATACTAATTTCAATTAATCATCTAAAACTACTAACAATCATGAAAAACATTATTGATTGTGGCACGTAGAAAGATCAGGGAATAAAAGACAGCTAGTTTTTTTTTTCCAGTTTTAATTACATTTCCTCAATTATTCATAGGGCTCAATCATTAAGTTTGTTTCCTAATGGTGGTTAGTACCACTCTACAACGTAACCTCAACCTTCCATTAAATTATTTAAAATTTTGTTTTTAAATCATGAAGAATGTACGGAAATATAACCTACTAACTCCCAAAAAATGAAACTGTGATTAGTTTTTCTGGAAGGGCAAAGCAAGTAATTAATCATTTGAATTTGGAGCAACTAAACTCTTAGCGTAAAAAAATTAAAAATGAATTTACTAATGCGTACAAAAGAAGAAGAAGAAGAACGTGAATTGTGATAAAAGCCATGTTGTTCGGGCCACTACGTATGAATCATTTAGAAATTAATTGTTTAATATAAAAGTAAATGTGGGATTGGTATAATCTCGTGGATAGCAGTTACGACGGGGATCAAATTGATAGACAAAAATCGGTGGACAATGCTCTCTAGTAGTTGACCTAACGGTTGATTAATCTTGTACATATAAATTAAACTCATTATTAAAAAAGTCCAGTATAATATTCTGATAAAATAATATTTTTACTTACGTTTATAAAAATACTTGATGTTTTTTGCGTAATCGTTGCAGATATATTCATTGCTTCCCTGCTAGTTCATCACCAGCAAATGCAAACGATCGCCAGTCGGAAAACTTGAATGCTATAATATTGAATACGACATTAAAGAAAAGTTTCTTATTTTAAAATCGGCGTCAACTTTTTATTATGTATTTTACGTAAACCACCATTAAAAAGTTACGTAAATCATCATTTTTTTAAGAAAACTACCACTTCATTTATAAACAAAAGTATGTAACAATTCGTTAAAAGAATACGGTATAGATTATTAAAAAAGTTACCTATAAAAACAAAAGCACATGCGAACTTATAAAATGATATCTTTAGCAAAAAAAAAAACTTATAAAATGATCGGATCTGGAGAAATAAATATCATTATATCAGTATAAAAAGGAGAAAAGTAAAAAATGGTTCACATGGGGAGGTGCAGTTAAAACCCGAAACCGCGCGAACAGTGACGTGGAAATACAAGTACATTACCGGCACGGTCCTCCATGTTCGAATGGAACTTCTGAGTTCTGAGGAGAGGATGCCTCGGTAAATTAATAAGTCATTAATGATAATAAAACTCTTTTAAAACCAGTAATAAAACTTTTTTATTGTTTGTCGTTTAGTGATGATATTAAACTTTAAAACTAGTAAAAAAAAGTAGGAGTGTTTTAATCTAATGGTTAGAAAAATGACAAAGGGCGAGGAAGAGATCCAATAGTTAGATTTGCGGGGAACTGAACTGTTAAACACTGAACCCGTTTGTTTGCTCTGGAAACTGAAGCCTTCCCCATGTTTCATGTTTCTTCTTCTCTCTCTCTCTCTCCCACTCACCATAACAGTACCACTTTAATTTTTTTTTTTTTTTTTGGGGTAAAAAGTACCTTTTTTTCTTTTTTTTGTCGACAACTTGAGATTTATCAGATTCACACATCAATATTAAAAAAATTATATGCATTATATATATACTTGCCTTTTTCACGTAAGAAAATTATTTAACATCTAATTAAAAACAGTTCAACTAATCATAAAAGAAACCATTACAAAACACAAATAATCACAAAAAATTATATTTTAATTTTGCATCATTTTTTAATATTTAAATATAATGAAACAAAAGATGGAATATTAAACAATACGTATGAATTATGATGGTAAGACTTCTTTTTATTTGTTTAAAAAGATTGTTGTTTGGTTGAAAAAAAAAAGAAAAAAAAAGATTGCTGTTTTAGGATTTCAACGTAAAATTTGTCTAGAAAATAGCTAATCAATCTCTACTTAAATTAATAAAATAGTTAAGTTTACTTTTTAGGAGTGTAATAGAAAATTTAATTTTGATTAAAAATATCCAAACGGCACTTATTTTGAAATAAATGAAGTAGTAAATTAAGTGTATTAAATTTTTAAATCCATAGTATAAAGATGTTATATATCGCTTTACCAAAAAAAAAGATGTTATGCATATCATGATTTACACTTATATTCTCAAACCTGCGTTTGAAATTTATTATACTGTTTTGCATATTAATGGAAAATATACTTTTAAAATTATATCTTACATTGTTGACAAAACATAAATGATATCTTAATTTTATTCAAAAAATATAATATCATGGTTCAATATTTTTTTTTGGGTCAAAAATCATTGGTTCAATATTTATTTTATAATTCTTATAAAGATAAAATGGTAGAACGAGTAAACTAAATCTAAATCTATTTTTTGTAATTTTTCATTTCGCGGTGTTATCAATAACAAAAGTGTTTACTAATTGCGGATTTGGAACGCAATCCCAAAAGCATAAACAAACATGGCCTTAGTAACGACTTAAGTTAAAGAAGGTCAAACTAGAAGTAATAACCAAAACTCAACTTGAGGTTTTCAAGTTGGGTATTAAGAAAACCAAAAGCATATGATTAGTCAAATATTTTAACAATTAATTTCAAAATTAATCTGTAAAATAATTCAAACAAGATTCCCAAATGTCATGAGCACCTCTATATATCTCCCTAATCTCCAAAACCCACCATGTCTCCATCATTACACAAAACACACAGATAGATAGACAAACACAAAGAACAGAGCCATTTCTTCTTCTGTTTCCGCCATGGAAGCCAAGAAGTCGAACAAAATCAGAGAGATCGTAAAGCTTCAACAGATCCTCAAGAAATGGCGAAAAGTCGCTCACGCATCAAAACAAGCCAACAACAACAAGATTGACAACGAAGAAGACAGCAACAACATCAACAAAAATGGAAGTGGAAGTAAGAGCATCAAGTTTCTGAAGAGGACACTATCCTTCACAGATATTACAGCTGTTCCTAAAGGCTACTTAGCTGTCTCGGTGGGGAAGGAGGAGAGGAGATACAAGATACCAACGGAGTACCTTAGCCACCAAGCTTTCCACGCGCTGTTGCGTGAAGCAGAAGAAGAGTTTGGGTTTCAACAAGCTGGTGTGTTGAAGATTCCTTGTGAAGTTGCTGTGTTTGAGAGCATTTTGAAGATAATGGAGGACAACAAGAATGACGCGTATCTGACCACGCAGGAGTGCAGGTTCAATGCGACGAGTGAGGAAGCAATTAGCTATCGTCATCCTTCGGATTGCCCTAGGACTCCATCTCATCAACCTCACAGCCCAATGTGCAGATAGTTTTTGTTTTAATTTGCTTGTTGCTTTGAACCATTCTTCTTCCTCTTCCCCATGTTTCCACTTTTTCCCTTGGGGATTGGACTTGTGTACTCTGCAACTTCAATGAGAAAAAGAGTGAGAGATAGAGAGATTTTTGAATAATGGAATGTACAAACGGATCATTGAAACAGATTGAAAAACATGAAAAAGCTCTCTTTTTTTATTTTTCTCCAAAGTGAATCAAGAAAGTAAAGATTCAAACTTCTTGTTCATCAGTAGATCCATTCAATCCTCTTTGATTCAAACTTCTCCCCCTTTCACCATCTCTCTCCCAATCTAGGATAATTCCAGATCTATGTTAGTTTGATATATCATTAAAGTCAATCCTTCATCTAAGCGGATAACACCGTATGAATGAACATGGTTGAGAATCTGTCACAAGAGCAGTTTAAGAATGATTAATCACAAACATCTAAACAAAAGCTGTTACAGGCTTTAGTTTCCTTTTCCAACATCTGCATTTGTTCTTTACCTCCAAGTAGAAATCAATCTAACGTCAGCCCAAAATGCCATATATCTCGATTAACAAGAATGAACCAAATCGTGGTGGCACAATGGTAAGTATGCTCTAGAGGCTAGAGCGTATACAGGTATACTTGGCCATCCCAAAAGTTCGATACCCGCTTAACTTACAGTTGACCACTGTGCTATTCATATGGCAGTTGGTGGTCCCAGGGTTAGGCTTATGAGACCTTGTTACAAAAAAGCAAAAGGTTCATGTTTCAATCTATGCATATCCTACGTATTTTCCGGGAACTACCCATGTGTATTGATGTTGCAGTTATGCCAAGTAATCAGAGCCTTAATAGAGTAATTAACATTAATTAAAATAGTGTAAAAAGATGAGTACCTACGGCATTGTACTTTTTAATCATCAAGTGGAGACTGTGGTTAGATTAACAAACGTACAGTATCCTATGCTTTTACAACCGAAACTAATGCTATAATAATTAGTGAATATAATAACAGAGACACAGGCACATTTTCTCTAAATTAAGTACCCCTCGTTATTGAACTCACATGCAATTAACGATTCAACCCCCAACAGAGAGTACGGCAAAATCAAAAGGAATGATCTTGGTATCCTCCCATAATCAATCAAGATTCAAGAGAGAGAGAGAGAGAGAGAGAGAGAGGAGGTATTCATGGAATGATATGTTCTCTCTCATGGTCAAAGTCAAAGCTTAAGCAGTGAGATCTGATAAAACGGAAAGGCCACATGAGATCTGCACCCTGAGGCTTGCCACCAGCTAAAGCAATCAACCAATAATAGACGTGTAATTATCTCCTGAACTTGATCTCGAGGATACTGAATAGTGATTATATATGAGCAACTAGAGGAAATTGCAGGTTCTATAAAAGACAGCAAGATCCAGCAGGAAATATAGCATGAAAAAACCATACGCCTAGGGAACTTACAAAACCGTAGTGACTGTAACTCCTTGACTCATAGTTTACTGCTTTATATAGATTGGTCTTATGGAGTTAAATGTGGAGTTTTATGGGCCTATATTGGGTCAAATATGGAGTTTTATGGGCCCATAATCACTAATAAACCAAACCTACGAATCGATCAAATAAGCATTGTTCCACAGTCGTGCAGAGAAAACGTTTGAGCACCAACAATAGCTAATTCATGTAGTAGTTCCACAAGAATCATGACATTCATGTTTCTGTTTCTTCATAATTTCCCAAGAGCATTGTTCCAGTCTTATTTCAAGTGAAGCAATTTCCTCACTATAATACAACTGTAAGAAGCAAAAGTCACAGCTAAGACCAGAGAGAGCATCAAGAATCCATTGGTTTCCCATCCTCAAATTCCTGCTTAAAAAATGTTTTGAATGTGTCAATCCTCGTCTTTGCTTCTGGTAATTTCCTCCCTTCCAGAAATTTCTTTGTCGCGGTTATGAAATCTTCCTTGTCATGTCGTTTCCATTCCTAACACAGTTGAACATGTTGTAAAGATTGAAGCTTTCACATTAAGAGAAAGACAAGGAAGATATAATTTAAGATGCTTAACCTCGAAATCCCATTCTCCATAAAGATCCGGATCATCTTTGTTCCTCCATACATATGTTTCGACTTTCAGCTTCTCTGACGTATCCTGCAATTAAATAGGCATCAAGAGGTTTCTATCAGAATATATTAATCTTGAAAACAAACAAAAATCCGAGATGTAAATAAAGAATTAGTTGTTCCGAACCAAAGAGTAATTACCGTCAGCACCACTTGGACAGCCTTTCTGTCATATTCAACATCCTCAAACTCATCTAACAACTTCAGTTCATCATCTGTTATGCTCTTTAGCACCTGCAATAACAACAAAATTCCTCAAACTCTAGATTATACACAAAACAGGAGTGAAATAAAATCATCTCTAGACTCTACACATTAACACAACACAAAATCCCCAACAAAGAACAATGGCCATAACGTTTGTCTTTCCATACAAGAGACGAATGTGAAAGAAAAAAAAAAGGAATCAAGTATAGTTACTAAACCTTTCCGGAGACTTCTCCAGTACCGTCCGGTAGAATAGTTGGATAAACACGATTTTTGAGTCTAAACCTGTGACTGAAATAATCCCAGAATCGCCGTTAATCAACCTCCTGAATTGGATCCAAAAACGAATGAAATCAAGAGAGATCGAGAGGGAGAGGGATAGAGAGACGCACAAGCCGGAGAGTACGGCGGAGACACGGTCAGGGACACGATTAAGAAGCACGTAAACCACTTGGGGATCCTGGAGGCTGCCATAGACAAAGAGATCGTGAGATTCGTGACCAACATTCCCTGACAAATGTCCACTCATCTTACTTTGCCTCTCCGACTCCGTCCAGTTCCTGCGTTTTAATCTACATTGGAAATGTCCACTGTTCTGCCACGTGTAAGGCATGTAAAAGGTTGTGATTACTATTTTCGTTGATATATGCTTCTTAGTAGTAACTTTCCCATGATAATTCAGTTTCTTAATCACAAAACAAACGAAGAAATTTAAATCAATTTGAGAACAGAGGAACTAAAACCATAATCATAACAAACACGATATCCATTTATCAAAAGACAGATCGGCTCAATCCAAATGAAACTCCAACAGAGTTTAGAGTTTAAGGACACTGGAAACTGTATTGAAATATCTAAACTGTTTGTCCAACAGAGTAAGATAATGATCGTTTTCTGAATCACATAGCCATTGGTTCAGGACCTGCAGCGTTCAGGATGTCTAACAAAGAGTTCTGGGGCTCCAACTCCTCGTGCCAAAGCTGCAACTTATCCCCAGGGTAGAAATTTCTCGTCACTCCCTCTGAATTGATCTGTTCAAAAACATCCAAAGCAGTTTATTAACTAACTTCCATTAAAAAGGGTTATATAAGTGAGTTTTGGTCAGAGAGATATCTTACTATGACAGTTCGTACGACGCCTCCACTGGCTCCATCCCGGGCGATGGCAAGTGAAACCGCCTTCACAACAAGTTGCTGCAAGATACGCAAGCGTAAATTCAATAGCAAGGACCAGTTACAACAAATGGGGTTTGTGAGATTTTTGCATCTGCAGACATAATGATCTGAACCGCCTTACCTCGGCTTCTTCTTTGGTCATGTTTTCTTTCCAGGCCTGATCAAAGAACCCGTAAAGATAACTAGAGCCAGAGCCTACACAAACACACTCAATTTCATTAGTTGTTAACAGGCAAGCTAAGTATCATGTAAGTACATTACAAAGATAACTTAAACGAATACAGCTATGTTAAAACCCAGAGATCATAAGATGCAGAAAAATATGGTTTTACCTCCAATAGCAAATGGTTGCTCCACTACAGTTCCACCGAGAGGAATCCCATAAATTTTTCCGCCTTCGTATTTGTCCCAGCCACCAACAATGAGGCCGGTTTGCAGCATGTTCTGCCCAACATAGACATACAATGCTTTAGTCAACAATCCATCTAATCAATACAAAGAATACCCGTACAGTAACGTACTGGTTATGCATCTATGTTAAACAACATAGATCGACTATGATTCAGAGTACAGAAGTCCTGAGATTATAGCATGTATATACAATAGAATACATACTTCTTGAGCACAGTAAAGTAGCATTTAGAACAGAAACATTCAACATTTCCATTAGAAATTTTCATTCTTCAGACTGGATAGGGACAGAGAAGACCAAGAAATAGAAAATTGTCCTAAATCTAGAGAACAACCATAACAACAACAGGAGATTCATATATACTAGAAGCTAGGTTTGGCACGTAGCATCAATCTCTATAGCCCCAAATTTTTCGTACTAAGTCATAAAGCAATGAAACGTAAGCAAGTTGTCATGTTTCCCAAGGTCACACTTCTAAACAAAAGTTATCAGTGATTCTGTAGAGCATGTTTTCTCTACAAGAGAGGACCCTAGCAGAAAATGGAACAACATCCACATTTCCCACTACTCTGAGTTTAAGTTTCTGGTAAAACAACCAAACAAACTGCAAGCTTTAAAGCAAACTTGTACCTTGTTATTATATGCGAGCATCCTGATGAGGTTGGCAGAAACCTTTACAGTCGCAGGCTGTCCCAGCTGAATTCTGCAAACCATAAGTAAACGAATGATTTATCTCCAGATACATAAGATAGAATAAGTATCAAGTCATGATGTTACGTCGAATCAAGGGAGGAGTGAAACACTCACGTGTGCTGGTGAAGGAAGTAGCGGACATAGTCGGAAACAACCTGAGAATCAGCAGCCTGTAAAAGGAACAAGAAGAGCTTGTGGTAATCAGTAAAATGCATTTGCTAGAACCTATTTGCAAGTTATTCGTGAATAATAAACATCTGAGTAAGAAGTCTAGCAGGCAAACCACAGAATGGATCAAACAAAACAAAAAAAAAGGAAATCCCTAAATAGACATCAAAATATCCGAGAGATTACCGATCCAGAGCGGCAGACGTAGACATTGTCTGTGAGCTGTGTGATCTTGTCCGAGGCCCGGTTCGCTACGTACATCCCTGGGCGAGTAAAAACAGATCCCAATTTCATCAGCTTTCTCAAAAATTTCCCAAATAGAACAATCGAATACGCTTATTACCCGTGTCGATTGAAACGAAAACAAAGCTCAAGGGCAGACCCTAGAAGAGTAGAGAAGAGGAATCTCACCGGTGCTGGTACGTGAGTCGGCACCGAGGACGACACCTCCATTGTAAGTGACGCCGATGATGGTGGTTCCCATGGAGTGCGGCGCATCGAGATTGAGATCCATCGCTGTAGAATTCGAAACTTCTGTGAAACGAAAAGGAATCCTTGAATTGAGAGTTTCGCGATTAAAAAATCCAGATTACGGTGATGAGTGATGACTGATGAGAAGGGTGAAAAAGAAGAAGAACTGACTTATACCCC
Organism: Kernera saxatilis; assembly: GCA_900406395.1. Taxonomy (NCBI): domain Eukaryota; kingdom Viridiplantae; phylum Streptophyta; class Magnoliopsida; order Brassicales; family Brassicaceae; genus Kernera; species Kernera saxatilis. The sequence continues at coordinate 28,239 of OVAY01000430.1, forward strand.
AAGCCGGCTTCTCTTTTCTCTTTGTTTCCTTGTTCCTCTTGTTTGCAGCAGTATATCAGGCCTAGATAGAAACGTACTTTATGTGAAAAGCCCAAGACCTAATTGTCCTTATGAACCTTCCAATTACAAGCCCAAGACCTAATTGTCCTCAAAGTTTTGAACGAACTATTTTGTTAAGAATTTTTGAGTAGCAGGGGCAGTATACTGTAGGTTCAGCCTAGATTGTTTAAATTATTATAAGCTTTGATTGGCAATTCTTTACTGCAAGATGATCTATTACCGCAAGACTATAGTTAGAGACACATTTTTCTATTTGTTAATATTTGAGAATTAAAACCTATATTCGAAATTGAATTAGTAAGCTCTAAACCAAAATAAAATGCCACTAAGCTGATGCATCAAAAATGTTCAGTTTTGTTTTTTGGTCACCGAAACAGGTAATCATTTGAATGTTTTTTAACGTTTAAATATAAATGTTTCACATTTTTTCCATATTAAATGTTGCCGTTTGTCATTTATTATAAGGCGCTGCAGAGCCAGAAACATAACGCAACTACCCTCGTTAGGACAACACATAACAGAGTTCCGAACACACATCCATTACACTTCTACTTAGAAAACAAACAAACGTGGTTAAAAAAGCAAAACGATCTGCTTTCACAAATCACAGTCTCTTAAGCCAATAAAAAGACAACTGCAAGAGCTATATCGTAGTGGCAACAGCTTCTGGATGATGAGGAAGTATCTGATGAGCCGTAGGTACATTGCTCTTTGACTTGTTAGCCACACGGTTCCCTCTTGATTCCTTCACCGGTGTCACCTTCTTCGTCGAGGACTCAGCGAGAACTTTCCTCACCTCGTTCGCCAGCTCTATTACATAATCCTCCTCATGCCCTGTGTGAAACAAAAAAAAAAAGGCTTTAAAAATGAAAACAGTGCCTTCTTTTTAAACCTTCAAGGTCAGAACCTTTGACTCAGAAGAGACTACAAAGCTTGAGCAGATGTTGTTTATGAAGAGTGATTATCAATGTTCTATTGGCGTAAAGACTTCAAAATTTCTAATCATGTTGTAGACAAAGGGAACTTGGACTAACCGATGTCATGCATTGCCTTCTCTAGCAGGAAGAGATAATCTCTGTTGTTACCACATGGTCCATTGGCTGTAGCAATTTGTCTTTAAATACACAAAACAACAAGCTAGTGTGAGGACAAAAAATCTGGCATATTAACCGAAGGAACAGAAGAAGTTGATTTGAAAGGCTAAGTGTTTACCTTGCCATGTCTTCTAATGGCGCAGGTCCAAGGTAATACTTGTTGGAGACCTTGTCTGGAGTAGAAGTGAATCTGATCAAGGTAAAAAATGCATCCATAAAAAATCACAACACAAAGACTTGTAGAAGAAAAGCAACAAAAGGACCCGTGTCATAGAAAACAACTTACACTATTACTCCGGTTACAGCAGGCTTCAGGGGATCATCTTCCTGTGTAAGTTAAGAAAATAAACTTTTGAGGTCAATTTTTAGGAGTATAAGAGAATAGGCTTATTCAATAGAATCAGGCATTAGCATGACTCACCTTGTAAAAGTCTACACATGTCTTGAGATCATATTCACACTCTCTACGTTCCAAGTACTGTGCATGGATAAAAATGATACAAAACAAAGGCATGAGCACAATAAATCAAGCAATCTAGTTTTAGATGCAAGGACATACCTCCATAGCCAGACGTTCTTCTTCTGGTCCTCCACGGACACAGAATGCAGTACCCCACTGTCAAGAAAAATATTGGATTGTTAGTAAGAAATTTATGAGTAAACTTCTAAATATCAAGACCAGGCTCTAAACTTAATCATATCGACAGGTAAGAAATTCTACATACGCATATGGCTTCTTCAGCTTTCTCGAGGGTGCAAGTTCTTGCGGGGTGCTCTGGTGTACCTCTGTGATCAATGCAAGCTAGCAAATCAAACCAAACACAAAAGAATCAATCAATCATCAATAGTTGGAAAGAAGATATAAATAAATCAAATAAGCAAAAAGAACAAAATTGTTTTCTTAACAAAAAAAAAGCATTACCAAGATCAAAGACACGTTTGTATCCCTTGATGAAACCCAACACTTTCTCATCGTAGTGAAATCCTGGGTTCCACACAAGAGAGCCATAGCCAAAGACCCACATCACCATTTTCTGCAGTTAAATGCTGTAAAACACCAAAAGACAAATTCTAAGATTAAGACAAAAAGCATGATTTTGTGGAGGGTAAATGCCGGAGAAAAAGGTACAACATGTAAAGACAAGACAAGAGCTGAAAACACATGTGCAATGAACAACTAAGACAAATCACCAGTGGACCAGCGTTCCAATTGTTACTTGAGCTTTAAATGTCAATAGATAAGCTCGTTTTTTTGGGTTCTTCAGGACAGCTCAGACAAGAATAAGACCCAAATCTTCTTTGTTTCAATTAGAAAAAACGAGGAAAATTTTCTAGGTAGCTTATGAGTTTCCATTGCAGTGATGCAGGTAAAGGACATGAATCACAAGACTTTTGGGACAAAGACAAAAACAAGTAGACGTGTGCTCCAAAATTCTAGGAAAAAAAAGAGAAAAAGGGCTTAGCTTTTTCTATCCAGATTCGGTGCAATAATCATAATCAAACAGTAAGAACATTTCCTCGGATTACAATAAACATGAAGTTTTCAGCATCACCAGATAGAAAAATCGCTGAGTAGATGCAACAGAAGCTACCCAAACAGAAATGCGGAAGGGAAAAAAAAAAAAAAACTTTACCTCTGGGGCACGATCTTCGTAAAGAGGAAAATCAAACCCAGGGTGAGACAAGATCTCCTCTTGCGAGCCGAGAAAAGCTGAGAAACTCGTGGGAGGAGAGATTGCAGAGGATGGTGGAGGGAACGACGTCGTTTCGTTTCGTATGGAGCTGGAAATGGTAATGAAACCACTCGGCTCTTTTCTCCCTCCTTTCTCTGAATCTCTCTCTCTCTCTTCTCTTTCTCTCTGCTTTCGAGGTGTAATGAAATGAGGAGGAGGCGATGTGGAGGAAGAAGAGCATTTATAGAGAGAGAGAGAGATGGTGATGCCACGCATGTTGTTTCGAGTTCCATCTGATTTATTTTTGTCTCTTCCGTTTTCCGTTCGTCACGTGACGGACCGGTGAAGACGCTTGTTTCTGCCCTTTCTTATATATCTTCCTTTTCAATACCAAGGAATCTATAATTCTATCTTCCTCATTGAAATTGATTTTCTTTTTTAATGAAAACCCATATATCCAAAATCTTACAAAAATATTTTCCTAATAAATGATAATTTTTTGTCCAAAACGAAAACGAATTTGTTTTTTTTTTTCCATCTCACTATATTTAAGCTAATTCGTAGACATGCCAACTTTTCAAAGAATTTTATCTACTGTCAATTAATTTTTTTGTTTTTCTTCTATCTACGGTCAATTCTGGAAACAAGAGGGTGTTCGTTTTTTTGATAAATTTAAAAGTATTTATTAGCGCTTGATCTTTGAGGCAAACAAAGACACGATCAACAACACAAAACACAAGAGTCAGAATGTATTTGTTACACAAACGCATATACATACATTGCCGACGTCACTGATGCAACAAAAAATAATATTTTATTGGGGCTTAACTCAAGGTAAATAAGATTAATTTATTAAAATTTCCCCATGACAATTGCTTGTTCACGAATTACGCCATAACAGATTCCGAGAAAGGCTATAACCAGATCTCTTTCACACGAATTTTATCTTTGATTTTTCAAATATCAAATTTGAACGAATGAAATATATATGTCTTTATTAAAAAAAAATATATATTCATAACATATAATTAATGCTCATGTGAGTAAGAAAACATTTTAATTTGAGTAAAGAAAAATGTTTTTAATTATTTTTTATCATTAAACCCATTTTATAAAAATAGTTTGGGCCTGTAGATAGATACATACAGCTTATAGCTTTTTTCATGGTATGGGCTTCGGCTTGACTAGAACAGATCTCCAACTCCCTTTCTCGTCATGTCGTGTCGTTCCCCAGAAGCCGTTTCTGACGATCCGGTACTGCTCGTCTCCATTGAATTTTTGATGCTCAGATTTGGAGTCTTGTTCGAATATCGTGTCAGATTTGCGTGGTACCGAGTTATTATTCTTCAATGTTGAAAACGGAGCTGCATTTGGGGGGTTTTGTCTGTCTTCAGTTTCTGAATTTAATATCCTTACCATTTATAAAGTTTTCCATTCTCAGATCCCTGCGAAACTATGGCTCGAAACAGCTCAAAATCACGGATGTCAAATTTTTATGACTTTTCTTTATTTGAGTTCCTCATCAGTATGCATACACATTGTATGTATATACTTTTGCTCAAACACATACACACAGACGAACATGCAGATGCACCTATCTTCTTGTTTATTTTTCAATTGACAGCAGGGTTTATTGATGTGATGATTATTGATATTCATGAGGTTCATAAACCGAAATGCAGTGGATTTTTAGATGGAGGAAGGCACTTCTGGTTCACGAAGAACAAGGTCTCAAGTTGCTCCGGACTGGACAACCAAAGACTGTCGGATTCTCGTGAATGAGATCGCTGCGGTGGAAGCGGATTGTTCGGATGCTTTATCTAGCTTCCAGAAATGGACAATGATCTCAGAGAACTGTAACGCTTTGGATGTACACAGGACTCCAAACCAATGCAGGAGGAAGTGGGATTCATTGGTGTCTGATTACAGTCAGATCAAGCAGTGGGAATCCCAGGAACGAGGCAGTGGCCATTCGTATTGGTCCCTGAGTATTGAGAAGAGGAAGAAATTGAATCTCCCGGGGAATATCGATAACGAGCTTTTTGAAGCCATCAATGCGGTTGTGGTGATCCAAGAGGACAAAGCTGGGACTGAACCTGATAGTGACCCGGAAGCGCAAGAAGGCTGTGACGTTCTTGATGTCACTGCAGAATTAGGTACATAACTCTATTCTTCTTTGGTCCATTACCCAACAACACTTTGGCTTTCTTAGGAATGTTAAGAACAAATTGCGCATAGACAGACTTATACAGTACTTTGAGATACAGAATGAGGAATATTGTCGGTATAGTTTATTAGGCATAGTTGAAATCTCTGTATAACACTCTGCTCTGCTGTGCTTCCCGTGCAACCGTAAGCTCTATTACTGTTCTCTCGGTCACCATATTTTAGTTGATGGAGATGCATATATGTGAACTGCTCCATTTGGAGTAGCCGGGGTCAGTCAAGAATCACCGACCCTGTTATGCTATTGCTAACCCCTCGAATCACTCGGTTGTGAAACTCAGCTTTTGCAGGATCAAAAAGGTCAAGACAGCGAACTATGATCGTCATGAAGGAGGATCCGCCACATAAGAGGAGGACAGAAGAGGAGCCACGGAGAAATCGAGTTCTGGAAAACATTCAAGAGCAACTTGCAAAAGCAACCCATCAGAACAAAACCATGGAAGAGAAGAAGCCGGTGGATGAAGAAGAGGAGGAAACGATGAACATAGAAGAGGAGGTCAAAGCGATGGAAGCGAAGCTAGGTGAGAAAGCTGACTTGATACATGCAATAGTTGGGAGAAATCTAGCAAAGGGTAGTGAAACAGGGGATGATATTAGCATTAAGGACAAAATGAAGTTTGTGAGACAGCAAGGAGACGAGCTAATCGTTTGTCTGAGTGAAATCGTTGATACCCTTAATAGGCTCCGTGAAGTTCCACAAGAAATCGAGTGATTTCAATGGTGAATAACTTTACCCTGTAAATGTTAACAGATTTGCTTCTTTGGAGTAGTCTAATCTTCCTCATCGCTACATTGTTTTTTTTTTTCAAAAAAAAGTACTAGATTAAACAAAAAACCGACTCCACTGGGGATCGAACCCAGAATCTCTGGTTTCGTAGACCAGCGCCTTATCCATTGGGCCATGGAGTCCCTCTTGTTTTTGTGCTACAACATATTTAACATATCCACTGTTTTCTTCTAGGACCCAATTCAAATCAAATAAACAGAACTAAAATTGAATGAAAATTTGAAGCCATGCATAAATACAATTTCTTGGATCGTGTATGTGCGTATCTTAAACAAATCCAGGTTGCCAAAAAAAAAAACACAAAATCCATTAAAGTACACTATCATTGGATTGAGTATTTATTCTAGATTGATTATAAAAAACAAACTACCAATAGTAGCTCAACAGGTGGTATCGAAAGAAACTCATTAACATATGCTCGAGCGAATTTCACTAGCCATTACAGTTGACATGATGGATCACAAGTTTTATAGAGATAATGATGGAATATATCTGAATTTCCCAATCATATTACAACTCATGTGCTTTGACAACATTAAATGTTAAGTTGTATGGGCTTCCAACTCAAAACCAATTAGCAATGAGTGGATTGGCCCATATCTCTTATATATTATTCAAGGTTTCTCCCAACTTCCGATGTGGGACATTTTTCACACGCCCCCTCGAGATAATGGTCCGTCTAACCATTAATCTCGACAATATCCTATCATAGGATTAGTTTCGGGTTAGATCGGCCGGACTAATTTCATGTCGGGCCGATTTCAGGTCAGATCTATCAGATCTTTCTTGGGCCAGATAGATTTCGGTTCGGGTGGACAGCGTGTGTTCAGGCTCTGATACCATGTTAAGTTCTATGGGTTTCCAACTCAAAATCAATTGGCAATGAGTGGATTGGCCCATATCCCTTATATATTACTCAAGGTCCCTCCCAACTTCCGATGTGGGACATTCTTCACGTTAAATGTAAAGATGACTAACAAGAAACTGTTAGAAATAATATCGTGGATTTATATAAAATAGTCGACAAATATAAAGATAAGAAAATGCGTAATCAAGAAATATTAAATACAAAATTGTGAGTAAACCATGGAAGCTTAGAGTAGTACTTGGTTCCACGTTGTTGGAGCCATGGAGCTTCCATATTTGCTTTGCAGGCGAAAACGATTTGCTTGACCTTTGCTGTCATTTCACCATCAGCCGTCCTTTCATTTCTTCTTCCGGCAAAACTCAGTCAAAAATTTCTTCCGACATATATCTAAACACTCTTCCTCTCAAAACCCAATTTGGATCTGTTTCTCTCAAAAACCTCGCTCCGGCGATCGAAATGACCCGTGATGACAAATTCCCGATCGTCTACTCTCTGTTGTTGATCGCCTTCTGCTTCGCCGGTCCTGTCTCCGGAGACGGTGACGCGGATGCTCTTTTGAAGTTCAAGTCGTCTCTCGCGAACGCCACCGCGCTCGACGGGTGGGACTCCGGTGATCCTCCTTGCTCCGGGGAAAAAGGAAGCGACTCGAAATGGAAGGGAGTGATGTGTTCAAACGGTGTCGTTTTCGCTATCCGTCTCGAGAACATGAGCCTCTCCGGGGCGCTCGACGTGCACGCGCTCGGGTCGATGCGTGGGCTCAAGAGCGTCAGCTTTATGCGTAACGGTTTCGAAGGGCCGATGCCACGTGGGCTAGACGGGCTTGTCTCGCTTGTGCATCTTTACCTGGCGCATAACCGGTTTTCCGGCGAGATTGACGGTGGTTTGTTTGATAAAATGAAAGATTTGGTGAAGGTTCATCTTGAAGGAAACCGGTTTTCCGGTGAGATTCCCAAGTCGTTGGGGAAATTGCCGAAGCTGACTGAGCTGAATCTCGAGGACAATTTGTTCACCGGGCAATTACCGGCGTTTAAACAGAAGAATCTCGTTACCGTTAACGTTGCTAATAACCGATTAGAGGGTCGAATTCCGTTTACTCTCGGCCTCATGAACTCCACTTTCTTCTCAGGTGATCATCATCTCTTTCTCGTTTTTTTTATTAATTATCATAATCATGATCATCTTCCACATTTCTAATTTAATGTTTAGAATTGCGATTTTATTTTATAAATATCAATCGGAAATGTAAGTCTTTATCCATATAGATATAGTCCTCGGTTTTTTAAGCCCAAGGAATTAACTTCATATAATTATCACTATCCATTGGGAAGATTTGAACTCTTTTGTGAGTAGTGAGCACGTTAGGCACGTTTGAGTTTCCATGTAAAGTTCCAATTTATAATTTTAATGTGAAAAATGTGCAATATAGTTTTCTCAGGAATCAGATACAAATACTGTGGACAATAATCTTTTTTTCCGGAATAAATTCGAGTCAACAGATTAGTAATTTCCCCATTAATTGTAATTTTGATTAGAACTTAGTTTTAAATTCGTATAGTTTGCTACATTTTTAACGGGCCTGTGTAGAAATGAGCCATGTAAGATCTCACAATTCAATAATTCGTTTGGGTCTAAAACAGGTAACAAGGGGCTGTGTGGACCACCTTTGCTTCCGTGCAGATACACTCGTCCGCCGTTGTTGACGGTGTTTCTCCTGGCCCTCACCGTCCTCGCCGTCATAGTCCTCATAACTGTCTTCCTTTCCGTTTGCATACTCAGCCGTCGTCAAGGCCACCGGAACGACCACGACCGTGGACACGTCCACGGCGGCGGCCAAGTCTACGGACAAACGGAGCAACACAGTGAGAAGAGTTCGCTGGACTCCAAGGTCTACAGGAAACTAGCCAATGAAGGTGTGCAGCGAGATTCATCAGCAGCAGCAGCATTATCAGAGGGAGCTCAGTCTCCAGACGATGACAAGCGAGGCGATCAGAGGAAGCTGCATTTCGTTCGGAATGATCAGGAGAGGTTCACGCTCCAGGATATGCTCCGTGCGTCGGCGGAGGTTCTCGGCAGCGGGGGATTCGGATCGTCGTACAAGGCGGCTTTATCGAGCGGCCGTGCGGTGGTTGTGAAGCGGTTTAGGTTTATGAGCAATATCGGGAGAGAAGAGTTTTACGATCATATGAAGAAGATCGGACGATTGTCTCATCCTAATCTCCTTCCATTGATCGCCTTCTATTACAGAAAAGAGGAGAAGCTTCTCGTCACCAATTACATTCCCAATGGAAGCCTCGCGAATCTCCTCCATGGTAAAATTAACTCTTCATTGTTCACCTCATCTGATGATTTTTTCGACGAATCTGATGAAATTTGTTTGATAATTTTTGCAGCAAATCGGACACCAGGTCAGGTTGTTTTGGAATGGCCGATCCGATTGAAGATTGTAAGAGGAGTTACGAGAGGTTTGGCTTATCTCTACAGAGTATTCCCGGATCTGAATCTCCCTCACGGCCATCTCAAATCTTCCAATGTGTTACTTGACCACGACTTTGAGCCACTCCTAACGGACTACGCTCTCGTGCCGGTGGTTAACAGGGAGCAATCACAGCAGTTCATGGTGGCTTACAAGGCACCAGAGTTCACTCAGCAAGACCGGACTTCGAGAAGGTCCGATGTGTGGAGCCTTGGAATCTTAATCCTCGAGATTCTGACAGGGAAGTTTCCGGCGAACTATCTCAGGCAAGGGAAAGGAGCTGATGACGAGCTAGCTGCTTGGGTTGAGTCTGTAGCGAGAACGGAGTGGACAGCTGATGTGTTCGATAAGGAGATGAAAGCAGGGAAAGAACACGAAGGGCAAATGTTGAAGCTGCTCAAGATTGGGTTGAGATGCTGTGACTGGGACATAGAGAGGAGAATCGAGCTCCACGAGGCTGTTGATCGAATAGAAGAAGTTGACAGAGACGCAGGTGGGGGTCAAGAGAGTGTTCGATCTTCATACGTGACTGCTAGTGATGGTGATCACCGTTCTTCAAGAGCCATGACTGAGGAGTTCTCGCTCATGTAATAGCTTCCACTGAAGGCCTGTCTCGCTCTCTCTCTCTCTGATCTCAACTAGTCTTCATCTTCTTCATCTAATCTTGTTTCCTTGATGTTTGTTGATCAAGTTTCGTGTCTCTGTCTGTAGGTAAAGACACTTTTTTTTTTTTAACTGCCAGGGTTATTCGCATTCAATTCTTTTCCTAGTTATGGTTGATGAGTAAAGCTTCAAGCTTTTTGTTCTTTTATTGATTTTTCATCTTTCAGCTTTTTCCCCATTTTGTGAATATTCGTGCCTTCGTTTGGTATCATCTAGACGCAAAAGAATGTCTATTTCTTCTTCAACTTGTCCACTTTCTGATGCACTGTTGAGATAAGCAAGAATATTAATTTATGGTTTTCACAAGCTATTTGCTTTAGCTACTGGGTAACGTTGCAGACGGTATATTCTTTTGAGGATATTTTGCTTTACATTTACTTGTTCGTTTTGATAGAGACCTTAATAAAATTAAAATCCTTTTCTATATTTATGTTTTCTTGTCCCCATGTGTTTTTCCTTTATCCCCTTTTCTTGGAATTTACAAGTTTGATCAACCGAGAGGAAAATCAATCAGAATTAGACCTGTGGTGAAATCTAGTTACAATCTACTCTCTATTGAAAATCTTTCATTTGTAGTTTCCTCGTATCAAAGGTTATTACCACAATCTCTCTGCTATCAGGTATGTTCAGTTTCGTTTGTTACTTTTCTCAACAGGTCTTCTGATACAGTTCATCGTTTGCAAAACCTGTTATAGATGGTCGTTTCAGTTTTTTCAGTTGTATGTTCCCTTCAATTTTTGTTCTGGGTTTCTGATGTTTTGAAACTGGACTTGATATTTCTTTATATATATGTTCATGAAGATTTGGAACTTTAGGTTTTTTAATCATCAGTCAAAACCCTCAGGTTTAACTGTATAGAACATCGCAGTCTTCATGGGTTTTCCTTAATCGCAACGCATGTACTCTTTTCTTTAGAACCCTTTTGAGTTGGAGTTTGCTTTGAGCCATTTTGGATAACATATAAATATACTTCTACAATAAGGCTAAGGCACCTGTTCTTGATAAAGCATGTCCATTCTCATAATGGTTTAGGTTTCTCTATCAAAGATTCTTAACAGAAGAGGCATAAAGAGCATAGTGGTGTTGCAGTTTAGATGGCAGTATCAGCAGATTATCAAGTCCAATTTCCCGAAAGTAATGATATTTACTCTATACTAGCAGCTGAAGAGATTGAGTTCCTTTTGTCGCATAGTGGAGAGGTACCCATCATTCTCTCTCCTTATTGTTTCACAACGTGTTTTGAGTCGTATGTGATCTTTTACTAAGCTATAAGCTCACTTCAATCAGGTGCCGTTGGAATATATTCATGGGAAAACGATTTGTCTCTTCTTCTCTGCAAACTGGTGCAGGCCTTGCAAGGACTTCACTCCAGAGTTGGTAAAACTCTACGAGAGTCTTAATAAACGAGGAGAAGAATTTGAGATCATCTTTGTCTCATTTGATCATGATATGACTTTATTCTATGAACACTTCTGGTGCATGCCATGGCTCGCAGTTCCCTTCAGTTTAAGCCTACGCAACAAATTGACGGATAAGTATAGGATTGCTCGTATCCCGTCACTGGTTCCTCTATATCCAGATGAAATCTCGGTCGCCGAAGATGTAATTGGTCTAATTGAAGACTATGGTCCTGAAGCGTTTCCTTTCACTAAAAAGAGAAAAGAAGAACTCAAGGCCATCGATGACTCCAAACGGGTTGGAGGACAGTTGGAGAAACTCCTTACGCATGAATCCCGTAATTACGTTGTTTCTAGGAATGGAAGTAAGGTAAAAAAACTGACTTTATAAACTTCAATTATCTGGTCTGATCAAATGATCCTTAATGATTATGTCTATGAACATTTATGCAGGTACTAGTTTCTGAACTTGTGGGCAAGACCATAGGTTTATACTTTGGTGCACACTGGTGTCCGCCTTTTCGATCCTTCACCTCTCAGCTCATAGATGTGTACAATGAGCTTGCGACTGCCACAAAAGGCTCCTTTGAAGTCATCTTAGTCTCAACAGACAGAGACTCGAGAGAGTTCAACATCAACATGACCAACATGCCGTGGCTTGCAATACCTTATGAGGACAGAACAAGACAAGATCTCTGTAGAATCTTCAACATCAAACTCATACCGGCATTAGTCATCATAGGACCCGAAGAGAAAACGGTGAACACAAACGCGAGAGAAATAGTATCGTTGTATGGATCGAGGAGTTTTCCATTCACGGAATCGAGGATAGTTGAGTTAAAAGCTTGTTTAAAGAAAGAAGGTGATTCGTTTCCAAGGAAAGTGAAAGATAAGAAGCATGAACATGAGCTAAAACTGGATATGGCGAAAGCGTATGTGTGTGATTTCTGTAAGAAGCAAGGAAGGTTTTGGGCATTTACTTGCGATGCTTGCGATTATGATCTTCATCCTACATGTGTGGAAGAACAAGAAGCATTGTCGGTTTAGCCAAACAGAGTCGTCGTGATTTGTCTGAAAGATTTTGTAACTTTAGTAAGCAAAGAAGATATGTTATGTCTATTCAAAAAAAGAAAAGAAGAAGATATGTTATGTTCTGAAAAGGAGATTAAGACTCAACGTCAATGGACCTATATTCTTCATCTTTTTTCAAGAAAAACTCAAACACAGTTAGGAATTAGGATCAAGATTGTAGTTGTATGTTCTGTTTGTACAAATAACATTCTGTTTTTCTTTTTAATTGACAAAAGTATATTCGATATTTAATTATGGAAAATATATCGGGCATTATTTTGCATTTTCTTACAAGTATAGATTGACAAGAAAAGTCTATTTTTAAGTGTAAACACACTACATGTAATTAAGAAATTCGGGTGTTTTATCTTCTTTTAAAAATTTTCTTTACTTTTCATTTGCAGATAATCTAACTTTGATAATATCTTCTAGATTTCTTGCGTGCAAAGAAAAGAAATCGTTGCTAACCCCCAAAAAAAAAAAAAAAAATCGTTTGTGGGTAAAATACGTAACACACATTTGATGGAAAGTTTCAGTAAATAGAGGCGGGGAAGGAGGAGAGGCACCCAAAACAGAGAGAGAAACAGAGTCGATGGATTTTTATTGAAACCTCTTTCTCTCTTCTTCATATCCTTTTTCTCTTCCTACAAAATTACAGACGAATAACAATTGAGAGGATTTCTTAGAAAGGACACAAACCCAGAAACCTAAAGAACACAGACCATATATTTGGCCATCGAAGCTTAAAATCTCTCTGTGTAGTGCTCTTCCATATTTCTTCCTCTGTTTCTAGGGATTCAGAGAGATTCATATAGAGAGAGAGACTTGGATGGCGAAGAACAGGAGGGACAGAGACGGAGGGGGACATGGCACAGATGGACTGGTTGCTGTGGCTATAGACAGAGACAAAAGCAGCCAAAATGCTCTGAAATGGGCTGTTGATAATCTGTTGCAGAAAGGCCAAACCGTCGTCCTCGTCCATGTCAAGCCTCGGGCTTCCTCTTTGTCAACAAACCCTTCTATTAACTCAAACTCTTCTAGTAAAAATCTTTCTTCTTCTTCTCTCTATCTAGTTCCTTCTGATTAGTTTATGCGTCTTATTTCCTTTCTCGGTAGCTAATGGTTTTTTTTTCAGAGACGAGCCAAATCAATGGTGATTCTTCATTGGTCTGTGGAGAACCAGAAGGATCTTACAAACAGTTGTTCCTTCCCTTTCGTTGCCTCTGTTCACGAAAAGATGTGAGTCTCCAATCTTATGTAATATAAGCCAAAAACAATTTCGCCTGTGCTCTGTCTCTTCATATGCTTATTATGTGCTTTCTTGAAATGGAACTTGTTCAGATACAATGCAAAGATGTGTTATTGGAGGAGTCTGATGTGGCAAAGGCTTTAGTCGAATATGCAAATCAGGTCATCATTGAGGTATTGGTGGTTGGTTCCTCCTCAAAAGGTGGCTTTCTCAGGTGCGTTTTCTTTTTCTCTTTCCGGTACTGCTATGAATTTTTCACCGGAAATGGTGGATCAGATGTAAACAATTGGGTGTTAAAACTCTGCAGGTTCAACAAACCTACAGATATTCCAGGAACCATTACGAAGACCGCACCTGATTTCTGCACGGTTTATGTCATAACCAAAGGAAAGCTTTCAACAAAGAGAATAGCCTCTCGTGCTGCACCCTCTATTTCTCCATTACGCGCCCAGCGTCAACAGGGTAGCTTAAAGCCACATCGACCTTTGCCTTCTCCTTCAACTACTAACACAAGAGGTTAAAAAAACAGAAATGACTTTGTTTAGTGCTTCTTCACATGTCAATCTCCTGCAAGATACTGAAACTTTCCTGAATTTGTTTCTTTCTTTTTCTTGTTTCCGGTAGCTGAGAGACAATCATTTGAGTCTCAGCATCGCAGGTCCCTTGACGATCAATCTGATTCCTACAGGTACACATCACTCTTGTTTTTCATTTGACACGCTCCGGGAAACATGACCATAGACTTTAGACGATGAAACTTCTTGGTTGAAACAGGTCACCTTACACTAGAAGAGGCTTGAATGGGAGATCATATGGAGACCTATCAATCCCGGATTCTGACATATCCTTTATCAGCTCTGGAAGACCAAGCATTGAGCGTAACTCTCCTTCCTTATATGATAGTTCTGATCCAAACCGCACTCCTCCAAGACTATCAAATTTCTCAGACATTGACTATGGTAGCTTCGAGTCAATGACCTACGGACGAAGGTCAATGGATATAAGCTCACCAACTGCTTTCTCAACCGGCTCATTTGAGAATGAAAGGTTTTCATCTGCCTCACAAGGAGCGGTAAGACATTTCTTTTGCGGGTTGCATACTTGGAACTACTAGATGCAAGACGTTTTTATGGCTGATAATTGTGATTTTTGGAAAACCAGGATGATGTAGAGGCTGAGATGAGGAGGCTTAAACTGGAGCTAAAACAAACGATGGAAATGTACAGCACAGCTTGCAAGGAAGCGCTCACAGCAAAACAGAAGGTATAATTCCCATGACAATGAGTGGTGTGGCTTCATTTTACTTTCCCGGTTTCTACTATATGGATTCGAAAGCGAATTGTTGAACCTGCAGGCAACGGAGCTTCAACGCTGGAAGTTAGAAGAAGAACGGAAATTTGAAGAGGCAAAGCATGCAGAGGAAGCCGCGTTAGCCATTGTAGAGAAGGAGAAAGCAAAATCCAAAGCAGCAATGGAAGCGGCTGAAGCAGCTCAAAGGATTGCTGAAATCGAGTCCCGAAAGAGAATCAATGCAGAAATGAAAGCTCTGAAGGAATCTGAGGAGAAAACAAAAGCCGTGAATGCTTTAGCGCACTCAGATGTCAGATACAGGAAGTACTCCATCGAGGAGATTGAGGATGCAACTGAGTTCTTTGATGAAAAATACAAGATCGGAGAAGGCGGTTATGGACCTGTCTACAAGTGTTATCTTGATCACACACCTGTGGCTGTGAAAGCTTTGCGCCCAGATGCAGCTCAAGGCAGGTCACAGTTTCAGCAAGAGGTGAAGTCTCATAACAAAGTCTCTAAAAAACTTTAAATCCCTCGGGCTCTTTCTTGGCATCTGACTCTAATTAAGTGTTATTTATCAATTAACCACAGGTTGAAGTGTTAAGCTGCATGAGGCACCCTAACATGGTTCTTCTGCTTGGAGCATGTCCAGAATGTGGATGCTTAGTGTATGAGTTCATGGCTAATGGGAGCTTAGAAGACCGTCTTTTCAGACAAGGAGATAGCCCGCCTCTCTCTTGGCAAACGAGGTTCAGAATTGCTGCAGAGATCGGCACTGTACTGTTGTTCCTCCACCAGACTAAACCAGAACCACTGGTTCACCGTGATCTCAAACCAGCAAATATCTTACTAGACCGCAACTTTGTCAGCAAGGTTGCTGATGTTGGCTTAGCTAGGCTGGTTCCTCCATCTGTTGCAAACACTGTGACACAATACCGCATGACATCAACTGCTGGCACGTTTTGCTACATCGACCCAGAGTATCAGCAGACGGGTATGCTGGGTGTGAAATCTGACATTTATTCGCTCGGCATTATGTTTCTGCAGTTAATAACAGGAAAACCACCTATGGGTCTAACTCATTATATCGAAAGGGCCCTCGAGAAGGGGAATTTGAAAGATTTGCTTGATCCAGCTGTGTCTGATTGGCCTGTTGAAGACACCACAGAGTTTGCCAAGTTGGCCCTCAAGTGTGCAGAGATAAGGCGAAAAGACAGGCCTGATCTTTCCAAAGTTATCCTGCCAGAGCTCAACAGGTTAAGAGCACTTGCTGAAAAATCAACTCAGTCTGCAGTAGTCATCAACAGCCCCGGACCAACCCCCACCGTTAGTCAAACTTCCTCCCCCAAGTTGTGAGAACTGATAAACCAATACAGAGATATGCATTCCAAATTCGAATCCTTGTACATAACTCATCCGTTCTTCTCCAATATCCATTTGCAGGAACAGCTGAATGGTGCTTCTATCGCCGTGCCTTAGTAACCTATGAAGTCTCAACTTTTGTTGCGATGAACAAATTAGTCTGCACATAAGAAGAGACAAACTGGATTCAAATGCAATCAGCAATCCATGTTTCAGTGGAAGTTACACTTAAGCTTAGAACGAATATGTGCTCATGAAACGAGCAATTGAATTTGCATGCTCAATGTATAATGCAGTAGAGTGTTCTTTCCATGTAGAAAGTGTTCAGATTGTATAGATGATTATAGTTAACTTACCATCTACATCAGGATGGAGGATATTCAAAGATGAAACCTTTTTGTTCTGCCTTTTCTAACAGAAAAAAAGCAAGTTCAAAGATGACGCAGTCCCTCAGAACAGAGAATACCACACTTCCATAAACCATAAAACTAATGGATATTCTCATTTCTTTCACAAATGTGTTATAATTTTACAACAGTATTGAATCTTTTTGCGTTACGATTATTACTCTGATTACCAAAAGAATATTCAAATCAAAGCTAATGCTCTTATCCATCCATGTAAGCTCACGAACTTATTGTAAATTAGCCCAATGGCGTCGCCTTGTGGATTAGATTACATCGCCTCAGCAACTTCTTCATCACCTTCCTCTTCCTCATCTACTGTTGGCTGGATCCTCTTAGGTCTCTTAGGTCTGCCAGACATTCTCACATTTTTGCCAGTCAAGAGCTTCAGTGCTTTCTCTAAAGTAACCTCACCTGGTTCCATGTTCTGCAAAGTACCAAGTTATCCTCAATGGAAACGACATGCTTTGAACTCATGCCATAACATAGACAACAATAGATCCTAGCATATTATGGATGCAGATCCACACCTCATTTCCCTATCAAATCAAATAAAGGACCAACATCTCCTAATAAATACTCCTCTCATTCGAACTATATCATATTCTAAGGAGGCATCATATAGCAGTACATAACTATACCTTTGGAACAGTAGCCATAGTGCGGCGATGTCGAACAGTAAATCCAGATTTACTAAGCTTCAAAAGCACAGACTGCCTATCTTCAGGGTGGATTCCCTGGTCAGAAATCAGCATACCAAGTCTTCAGCACTCCAAAATGTTGAAACAGAAATGCAATAACTTTAACCTTTATATCAGTCTTACCAGTGTCACAGGATAGCGTAATAACTCGAGAGCATCTTCAAGCGTGATAGAGTTCACATCCTTTATCTGAAAAAATAAGGTTGCAAGAGATTTCTCAGTAAGAAAACGCAAGCATTATATCACCAAGACGTTACTGGCACACATATGGACACTGAACGTTTACTCAGTCTGCCTCCATTTATGTAAGAAGAAAAACATAGAGAAAATGTTTATATGAATTGATAAAACTCCAACATACATGGGCTGCAGTTGCTCGTTTTGGTAAGTGCCCTTTTTTATCCTCACCAAGCTGTACATAATACCCATAGGGGCCACACTTTAAAATAACCTGAACAAGGAAATGGATTCAGCAAATTACAGTTGTAAGAGAAATTGTCAACAGAAAATGGTCAGAACAGCGAGACCTTCTCACTGGTATTGGGATGGAGACCCAGCAATTTGGGCTCTTCTACGCAGGTATTCTTTGGAGGATCATCTTCATCTTCATCCTCTCCATAAAGCGTTTTAGCAATGAATCTGTATATTGAACCGCATAGCTCAGTGACCATCATAATAACATGGATAAATAATAAACTCAAAAAAGTTAATACGTAAAATTCGATGGAGAGAATACATGAGTAAGCCTATCAGGTGTAAAAAGTTAAGAGATTCAACAGCCTGCGACTTACTTGCATGAAGGGAACTGATCACAACCAATGAAATACCCCGTACCAAATTTACTTATTTTGAAAATTAAGGTGCCTTCCGAACAACTGAAATATGGAAATAAACCCAATAAGAGTCAGCATACACATTCAAACTAAATTAATTAGGCCCCTCTGTATATCACTGCACAATTTGAATCTAGCAGAACTGGGTGCCGATAGCAAACGTGGAAGTGTCTTTACCATGGGCTGACAGTTATGAAAGCATGAGTTTCTTCAAAATTATAAAGCAGATGCTCTACCCTGAAATTGATTAGCATTTGGATAATGTGGAAGGGAAAGAGGGAAACAGACCTCGGGCAAGTCCTAGTGGGATCAGGAAGGGACGAAAACAGAAAGTCCTCGTATCTTTTTTCCAACATTTTCTCCACCTGTAAATGTATGATAGTGTAAGAAGCTAATAAAAAAATTGAAGAAAGAGAGTAGACTTCCAGGTTCATTCTTTTAAGAAAGTACCTGCTGGATTTGGACATTTTCAACACGTTTACAATACGCGCTGAATCGTGTCCAGTAGTCTTTTAGGAGACCTTTCCATTCAGTTACACCACCAGAAACGTTGTCAAGCTGAAAGGAAAATCAATCGGAAGGAAAAAATTAATGATCTCATCTTGCAATATTGTAAACTATTTATGGAATATGTAGAAATTGTTTAGTTAATAGAGTCGAGTGCAGAACAAACTAAATATCCACCTCAGTCTCCATATCAGCAGTAAAACTATAGTCTGTGACCTCAGTGAAGTAGTTGGTAAGAAAAGCTGAAACCTGGAAAGATAGTACAGAGGTTTGATATGCTGCAATGGTTGGTTTATTAGTTAATCAATTACTGAGCTCCATTAATGAGGAAAGTACCATCCTCCCACGGAATTCCGGATACAGTACTCGACTCTTTATTGTTACGTACTTTCTGTCCTGTGAAAAAATAAAAGGTGTCAAAATGCTGCCAGGCTATGCCTCACATGAAAGGAGGGGTATTGCTAATTTCAGGTGACGTAACCTTCAGCAAGAAACAGAAGTACTAGAAAAAAACCACCAGTTTCCTAACAAGAGCACATACCTGTAAAACCTTAAATATAGATGCATATGTTGAGGGTCTACCTATCCCGAACTCCTCGAGCTTTTTAATCTGAAACACATTGAAACATGTTTAACAAATCATGTATTGTGAAACTTGGCGGCAGTACAATAACAAAGTCTCATCCCTAATATGTCTACGCAACCACCAGATTCAGCACTCATACAAAAGAAACCCCTTATCAGTTCATGCTTAGCTACCATCTTTACTGAAACAGAGATGAATTACTATTAGTGATAACTGTTTACGATCAATGCATAACTTCAAGAATAATGAAAGCGTTGTGTGGAAGCTTCAGTGAAAGCATTATCTAGCTGAACGAGAACCAAGAGGAGCTACTGGAGACTATAATGTGAAGTGTCAGATTTCAGTACACATCTCACGTATTCGGTCTCCTGATTAATTGAGTCTTGGACTTAAGAAAAGCAAATTGTATAAAAGAGTCAAGAACGCAAAAAAAGAACGGAATTTTTTGGTAAACAAAATTGTGTCAGTGTCTTCTTCTCATCTTCCTTATCATATTTCTTCCTCTTTGCCTTTAAAAAATTAATTCACTGTGACCGATAATTCCAAATAGAGCCTAAATTGATGGAAAATATAGTGTGGAACTGGATTTTAGACACTTTTGACACAAAGGAAATGGGAGTGCTATACCAATGACCCCTCAGAAAAGCGTGGTGGGTGCTGAGTATGGTGCTGCTTGAGCTCCACTTCACCAATATGCAGCAGATCCCCATCCTGAAAAGAAAAGGAACGCCTAAAGAAATGAAACAGCGGTACAAAACATAGCTGAATAATAAAAGGTTGTGGTATCAGAAATGGTACCTTCAACAAACTGAGAGTTTCAAAAGTTGCCTCCCGCTCACTGCTCTGATCATCCTCTTTGTTTTTGATTGCCTTAGCTTCAGGATCCTACAATACACCAGGAGAAACAACAAAAAATGCTTTAGCACATGTCCAAAGAGAAGAAGGATCACACATTAGCTGATAACAAACAAAATTACAACCCACAATAGCCAAAAGACGACAAAATAAACCTGCAGATGACAATCACAGTAAAAAGAAGAAATTTACGAAAATTGCTCTTAAAGCCAAATCTAGGGAATCATCAGCACAAGTGACACATTAAAAACCCACCTAATGATATAACTGCCAGGTTTCAACAATAATATGAAATAGATTGTACCTCGTAAACTGCCTGGTATCCAAGGAATTCGACTTTTGAGCATGATGATCTGAAGATTATCGATTCAGAGGCGTTTCCAATATCAAGTTGTATCTGAGAAAGAAAAGAGTCGGGAAAATTGGAGAATTATGATGGGTTTCGAAATATTAAATCTTGAACCACTCAAATATCAGTTGATGGGAAAATTCAGTTACATACTTTCGCTGATCAATAAGAACCTACTTGACAATATATGGATGATTACCTGCGCAATGGAAGCCGGCTCCATCTGACATGCCATAGCTCGTGACCATATTAAGGTATATAATTTTAGAGAATCCGCATCAAGCAAGCTAGCAATCGTTGCTGAAAATGCATACAAAAGATGTTGAGAGTTACAACGATAAATTGTATGGTATATTATTGATGATGGCTAAAATAAATCCTCTAATCTTAAGGAAGCTGGTAAATTAGTTACTTACACGGTAATCTACGTATATCGGTTGGTCTAATAGCTTCATGGGCCTCCTGAGCGTTCTTAACCTTTTTAAAATATTTACGAGGACTACCTGATGTAAAGGTCTTCCCATACCTGCAGATAATTAGTAAATAGCTGCTGTAGTTTTCTCGAGTCAAACAAATTAAAGTAGAATAACTTCACAGATGCATTTAAATGTCTTACCTTTCTGCCACCAAGGACTGTATATCTTTGATAGCTTCGTCAGCTATCTGATGGGAACAGAAACAAATGAAACACAAAACAAATAAATCAAGGAAAATCAAAGTGAATTTGTATAACAGATAGCAAGATGAATCAGTCAGAAAGTAATGTTTTTGAAAATCATAACAAAAATGAATGCCCATAGCAGAAAATACACAATTAAAGCGATCACCCACATGTAAACCATCTGTCCGCATGTATGTTATAAGTCCAGCAGATTTACCATCGGACAGTTGGACGCCCTCATATAGTTTTTGAGCAAGCTGCATAGTACTTATTATCAGAAATATGCACTCAATGAAAAGTGAATAAAACCGAAAAAGAAAAAGGTTTCAGTTTCTCAACCTTCATGGTATATGCTGTTGGAAAATGCAATTTGTTAGCAGCATCCTGCTGGAGAGTTGATGTTATGTATGGAGTTGGTGGATTTTTCCGTGTAGTGCTTCTTTTAGTGCCCTTCACTAGAAATCCTTCTGATCTGATCCTTTGCTCAATGTCCTGTGCATTTGCTTCAGAGCTGATAGAAAGCTGATTTAACTTTTTTGAATTTAAACTGGTCAAGTGAGCTGAAAAAGTGGCTGAATTATCTTTCCCTTGCACTTTGATTCCTACAGTCCAGTATTCCTGAGGCTTAAATCCGTCAATTTCACTTTCTCTATCACATATAAGAGCCAAAGCAGCAGACTGGACTCGGCCAGCTGACGGGCAACCCGGAAGTTTCCTCCAAAGTAGTGGTGAGATATTAAATCCGATTAGATAATCAAGAGCACGCCGTGCGAGATAAGCATGTACCAAGTCCCCGTCAATTTCTCGTGGGGATTGAAGTGCATTTTTTATTGCTGACTCAGTAATCTCATGGAAAACAACCCTTGCTACTGTCATACTTTCATGTAAGGCACCCTGCTGCTGCAACATCTCTATGATGTGCCAGGCAATTGCCTCTCCTTCACGATCTGGATCCGATGCAAGAATCAGATTTTCAGCTCTGAAGAAAAAAGTAAACAGAATGAGATAGAGAAGCACAGTTAGAAAACCTATAGGAAAGAAGTAACACATATCATATGAAGCTTGATGCAGTCATATATCTCATTAGCTAGACAGCAGAATGACACACACGGAAGTTATTCTAAAATTGGGGAATAGATGATAACAGTAAGAGTGGATTTTTAAAAGTAGTTAAACAGGTAAGAACCCATACCCATTTAATGCCACCTTTATGCTCTTAATATGAGTCCAGGCGGAAGATGGAACCTCCCAAACCATGCTAAAATCGTCATCTGGCCTCACTGAACCAGACCTTGAGGCCAGGTCCCTGATATGACCATAACTTGGCAAAACCTCATACATGTCACCAAGATAACCCTGAATAATCTTTGCTTTCGTGATTGACTCAACGACAATAACAGATTTTCCACTTGGAGGATAAAGCGGTTTAGATGCATTTTGACCTCGATGTTCGATGCTGTTTTTCATGTGTTGTGGAACCTGCTTCTGTTTTGGTGGAATGCTTGCTTTCCTTGACTTCCAATGCTGTTGTTCCGACTTGGAATTTGATGGAGCAGAATTTTTGGGCTCCTCCACAGTGGGATTTTTTGCCACCTCCTTCTGAGAACTGTACTGTTAGGTAAAATAAGCAAGGGTGAGACTATTATGTTCCCAAAACTTTAAAAGTTTAGTACCTTGGCAGATGAAGACTTCCGATTTCCAGAACCAGAATGTTTTGGCTTGGGAACGCCTTTCGGAGCTTTTTCTTGTACAGAGATTGCCTCCAAAACTGGTATAGCTGAAGAAGATTTATCTTCGACTTTTTTGCTTTTTGGCCGCCGTTTTGTTTTGACAGTAGAGGCTGGCTTACCATTGCTAGCAGGTGAAGCTGAAGTTGATAGTTCCACCTTGATGCCACTGCTAACATCTCCAATAACTGGTTCAGCAGAAGCCATCACTTCAGCTTCTGAGGAAGGCAAGCTTTTGGGGCCCTCCACAGTGGGACTTTTTGCCACCTCCTTCTGAGAACTGTACTGTTAGGTAAAATACACAAGGGTACGACTATTATGTTCCCAAATTTTAAAAATTTTAATACCTTAGCAGATCCGGAGCCAGAATGTTTTGGCTTGGGAACACTTTTCAAACTCTCTTCTATAGAGACTGCCTCCAAAACCGACACTGTTGAAGAAGATTTGTCTTCGACTTTCTTGCTCTTTGGCCGCCGTTTTGTCTTGACAGTGGAGGCTTGCTTACCACTGCTAACAGTAGAAACTGCAGTTGATAGGTCTACCCTGATGCCACTACTAACATCTCCAATAACTGGTTCAGTTGAAGCCAAAACCTTATGATTCTTCCACTTCTTATTAAACTTCTTGAAACCTGATATATTCCCACCAGTATTTCCATCACCACCAACAATCTTATCTTTATTTCCGGTATTAGGGACTTGAGAAAAATATCTCCCCGGAAACGGTCTGAAACTATTTCCAAAAGACCTTAAACTCAAACTGCTCCAATGTGCTGCATAACTAACAGAACCGAGAAGCCTTAGATTCGAAGGAAGTGCGCAAGCTAACTTAAAACAACTTGCATTCTCTCTTTTAAACTGAAGCTGGCATACACCTCTATATACTTTATCCACCCGAAGTACTGAAGAGGAAGATGAGGCTGGAAAATTCTGAATCGCCCTGCACTGCAACTGCAACGACAAAAACAAATAAATAATCGCCAGAATCTCCGTGATGAATTTTCAAAATTGAAACAAAAACTCGACTCCATTTCCTTGACGAAGAAAGTATTAAAGATTTAGCCATAAAGAACAAAAATTTGAATCGACAATCTAACATTGGGTACTCCCCGAGGAAGATTCAAATACAAACCTTAGCCATGAGAGGACGAAGAGAGAGAGCTGAATTCGAAGAAGAAGACTTAGAAGCCGCAAGTGAAATGGTTCTCTGCATTGAGAATACTCTGCTTGATTCAAAAAGTTTCAAATCGTCCCACGAGTGCTTCCTTTCCTTTTCATATATCCAGCGGAAGAAGAAAGATTTTGCTAATGGCGGAGAAGATTTCTGGTAATGAAACTCCTCAGGACTCTTTAAGGGTTTACTCTCTGGGGTTTATCTGCTTAGTGCCTATAGGGTCGGGTCGGGTCGGGTCGGGTCAGGATTAATTAGACCCGGTCTATTACCCGGTACGGGTCGGGTACACAGGTTTTCGTGGCCCAAATAAGACATCCGGATCCTAGCTGCAGAGCAGGGTCTCTCCCTCTGACTCTTTCGTTGCTTTCTCTCGCCTTCTTCTGCTTCTTCTTCTGCTTCTTCAGGTAAGTTTAGCTTCTGCTCTAGTCAGCGGGTTCAACTAATTTCTCACAAAGTTGCGTTTTCTTTGTTTGTAAGTGATAGAACTAGGTCTTGTGTCTCGCTCCCTCCAAATTGACTTACATATTTTTCCTGTTAGCTTCGTGATTTCAGCTGTTGTCAGATTATTAATCGATGTCGCTTTGTTGTTAGACTCTTCAGTGTACCTCCTTTCTATGATTTAAAGCTCGATGTTTCTCTTCGCGTAGATACTGATTCGCTGATAAGAATTACTTCTTTCGTTTTGAGTGTACAAGAATTTGGTTGTGTTGATTCATATGACCAATCTTGAATCCTTCTGTTTGTGCATTCTTCTCAGGAACACTAGCTGAATCTCTAGAGCAAAGCGTTTATAAATGGATCGAAGGCAGCACGATTATGCTGCGTCTTCTGGGTTGCCTTATGCTCAGCAACAGCAACAGCAACAGCAGCAACAAGTCCCCAACTTTCAACAGCAATTCGGATTCCATCCGCAACATCAACAATATCCATCACCAATTAACTCTTCTGGTTTCATGCCTCCTCATCCTTCTATGCAGTTCCCTTACCAGCATCCTATGCAGCAACAGCAACTTCATCATCCTCCTCACCCACAAATGTTTGGTCAACAGCAACCTCAGCCTTTCCTTCCACATTTACCTCCACATCACCTTCCTTCGCCATTCCCTGGACCGTATGATTCAGCTCCTCCTCCTCCACCTCCAGCTGACCCAGAGCTGCAGAAGCGAATCGATAAGCTAGTTGAGTATTCGGTTAAGAATGGCCCAGAGTTTGAGGCTATGATGCGCGATAGACAAAAGGATAATCCTGATTATGCGTTTCTGTTTGGGGGTGAAGGCCATGGTTATTACCGCTATAAGCACTTTCTCTCTATGCATCCCCCTGGAGGACCTTTTGATCCTCCATTTCCGTCAGCTTCTATGCCTATGATACATCATCCGCCAAATCCCATGATGAGTCCTATAATGAACAATGTGCCCAGTGCATTGGGAGTTCCGCCAATCCGCCAACCTCCTTTCCCACCATTCCATGACCACCAGCAGCTCCAACAGCATCTTCCGCCACCTCATCCCTTTGCGCCCCATGCTCGTCCTGATTTTGATCAGTCAACTCATGCATTCCGAGGTCTTTCTGGTCCACTCCCTGCTGATGTTGCAGTGGAACTAAATAGTGTCTTGGCCAACCTTAATGGTACAAAAGAGTCTATCAAGAGTGCCAAGATTTGGTTCATGCAGAGATCTCCCTTTGCACCAGCTTTAGCAGAGGCACTTAGAGACAGGGTCTTTGCAGTGGATGATTCTGATAGACAGATGCACATAGTTTATCTAGCTAATGACATTCTCTTTGACAGGTATCTAAACTATATCACTGATTGCTGTTTACATAATTCTAGGGGTTTACTGCATAGTCTTTGTTTTTCGTTTATTTTATCTTATTAGGAATCTATGCTTTCAGTTTCTGGTTCATTTGATATATCTGGGTTGCAACATTCTCATACTTTTCCTCGGACGTTTTTTTGCTTCCTTACGCACAGTTTGCAACGGAGGACAAACTTGCACGAGTTTGACAATGAAGCCCTTGCTTTCAGACCTGTTTTGGGTTCCATGCTGGGAAGGATTTACCACTTCCCACAGAACAAGGAAGAAAACCAGTCACGTCTGGAGAAGATTTTGCAGTTCTGGGCTTCGAAGGAGGTTTTTGATCAAGATACCATCTCCTCCCTTGAGAAAGAGATGAAAAGTGGACCACCTGCAAATACCTTTTCTCATTCCCCTATTGTAGCAGCAAACTCCTTACAACATACAGGTATTCAGACTATTCCGGGAGAGAACAAAAATTCATAACTTAACCTATGTAAGACAAATTTGGTTTAGATTTGACACTACACCAATAAGTTTTTGTCTTTATCCATTTGCAGGAATGCTGCAACAGCCACCAAGCAGTAATGTTACTAGCATAATGAATTTAGAGCATCTGACTAATAATCCGGTCGCGACCCAACAGTTTATCCCAAATGTGATGCCTCCTGGTGCCTTTCCTGGTTCCATACCGCTGAACCCTTCAGTTCCACCACCAACCCAACCACCTGCTGGTGAGAAGCCACCTCCTTATCCTCTCTTTCCTCCTGGTCTGATCCCTGGGATGGTCAGAAAGATGCAGATCGGCAGTGGTGTGCCTTACTCTCCATTGAGCCCTCTTGATATCCCAACTGTCATACCACCATCTGATACACCTCAATCTCAAGTACTCGAGAGAGTGTCAAAGTTCTTCAAAGAGATAGGTGAGGTCAACCCGAGTGAAGGTCCCATGGGATCTGAATCGCAAGACGACTATGAGGATTATGAGCGGGATAGTCCACAGCGCAAAGGAGGTGCCTGCATTCCTCCACCTCCTAATCTGCAGGTGGATCCCGAGACAGGAACATATGCAGATGGAAGCACCGATAAAAAGAGCGGATCTGGGAGACTGGGACTTGGAGCAACAGCTGATCCCAACGAACCAACTCAGTATGATGACGTTTATACATCTTACAGGAAACACAGAAGTACGAATTATCACACTTCCATGAGTGCAAGATCTACAACCAGATGAGATTCAGTTGCACTTTTCTCATATTCTAATGTGCTAGTTCAGTCTGTTTAGAGGAACAAAGTTGAGTCTTCATGTCTCATAGTGACAAATGTGATCTTTTCTCAGCTTTGAAATAGACAAGAGCTCTTGAACTTTTCGTTAATGGTAACGCATAATCTTATTAAAAAGACATACCGATAAATAGACCACCATACTTTGTTGACCAACAAAAAAAGGAACAGCATATTATTATGTAAGAACGTATAATTGTTCATCAAAGATGCATCTTCAGCAAAAATATAGCTGAGAAGGAATTAGTTTACTCGGTAATGTGAATGTAACATAAGCATCACAACTAAATTCAAGATTCACGGTCAAGAATCAGGCAACAACAATAAAATCACTTGAAAACTCTCAAAGAGCTTCATGAGAAAAATCTGCGGAGTCTTAGGGGGCGAGCCTTTGAGGGTCACGCGGGAAGAGTGACGTTTTGCGGATGTTATTAAGGGCACAAAAGAGCATTACCACTCGCTCCAGCCCAACTCCGAATCCAGCGTGAGGGGGTGCACCGTACCTGAAAACATTATTTGAAGCCATTGTCAACTATGATTATCAATAGTAGGAACCAGCTGGTTCAGTTTGTGATTTACCTGAATGAATCGATGTATGTAGATATCGTCTTGACATCAATGCCGCATTCCCCTGCGCGTTTCTCCAAGACTTCTGGGATATGGACACGTTGAGCTCCTGATATGATCTCCTCACCTAGGACAGACACCCGTAAATTTAGTATTAAAATGTGTGGTAACATAATTGGTGAGAAGACACATAAGGTAAAAAACGAAAACTCAAAGATGCACCTCTGATGAAAACATCGAATGAGTTGCTGTAACGAGAATCATCTGCACACGGCATGGTGTAGAATGGCCTAACTGCCGAAGGATAGCGATGCAGTATGTAGAACTCAGTCTTGTATTTTTCCAGAACGAGCTGGCCAAGCTTTCTCTCAGATTCTGTATTTAGATCTCCAAGAGGATCAACCTCCACACCAGCTTCCTGTCAACACATCAAGATAACCAATTATTATTGATAGTCCATTCAAATAATTCATCAAGTCAAATGCAAAAAGACCAGTCATACCTTAAGCATTTGAATCCCTTCTGCAAAGGTTAGTCTCAGTGTTTTTGGAAGAAACTGCAAGTTTAGTGCCAATCATCAGAATCCAATAAGATACAGAAAAAACTCAGTTAATAATATTCGTTACTCATACTGCATAGTTACCTTCAGAGGTTCATATGGGTATTGCTTTCCAAGCACTTCCAGTTCTTTTTTGCACTTCTCGTTTAAACTAGTGAATATGAACACAAACAACTGGTCCACAAGGTCCATTATCTGCACAGACAAGACATATTAGCACTAGTGGCAGAATAGATTTTTTTATATAATATTTAACTAACAAAATCAGCTGCTTTGCACAAAGATCAAACAAAAACAGAATAGACATACTTGAGATGAGATAATATTTTTAAGAGCACAAGCTTACCTCAGAATAGTGCGTTTGAATCTCCATCTCCACATCAAGACCAACGAATTCACACAGGTGTCTATGAGTGAACGAGTCTTCTGCTCTGAAAACAGGACCAACCTCAAAGACGTGTCGCAAGTCACCACATATTGCCATCTGCTTATGAAGCTGAGGAGATTGAGCTAGACAAGCAGGCTGCCCTTTGTAGTCCAACCTAAATACAGCAGAACCTCCTTCACTACTACCAGCCATCAATTTCGGTGTATGGATTTCAAGAAAACCCTTGGATAGTAAGAATTCTCTGAATGCCTACAAAATTATTAGCTATGTTCAGCAAAAGCAACATAGAGGAAACCAATTAAATCACGGAAAGATCAGACTTACTATTAGGACAGTTCTGATAACACATATCTATAATGACAATCCTATCTAGTCTTGATGCATAATTGCATACACTAATAAGGCTGATATCTAATTATTAAAAGATATGAAAAAGACAACACAAATGATAAACCGTGGCATGGCAAATACTTTAAAAGAGGGCTTACAACTTGGACTTGGCACTGAATGCGGAAGATGGCTTGATTAGCCGGTGTTCTGATGTCAAGCACCCTATTATTCAAACGTGTGTCCTGAAGGACACGAACAGCTGGTTTGCCATCCTGCAACAATCATGGAAACAACAGCTCTTATGAACAGATAAACCACCATAGAAGTATCAGTAGAACACAAGCTATCAAAGTTCACAACACAATTGTAACGGTTCCACCTAATCTCCAAATCTTAAAACAGTATAGTACCTGAAGAGATTTTTCGATATCTACTTCACTTCGGGCAGCATCCTCCACACTAAGTGGTAATATTGACAAGGCTTTGTTGACGCAGTATACTTTTCTCACTTGAATTTCAACCTGCAATAACACGAGAGCTAATGTCTTGTAATGTCACAATTAAATCAAACGAATTGGGAGGAGAAGAAAAGGAAGCTAACCTGTTGCGTAGTTCCCGTCAAAGGCTCCTTGGGGAGAGTGACGGCACCGATGACATCGACAAAGGACTCGCGACTCAGCTGCTTGAGGAATTTAATCATGTTAACACCCACTTTGGTCTCCTCCGATTTGGTAGCCACGCATTGGACCGTGAATCCATTTTGCCTCAAGATCACAAACCCCAATTTGTTAGAGACTGGGCGATTCGTATGCACACGGCCTCTGATCAGAACCTCTGATTCCGCCATTTCTTCCACCAAATAGCAAACATCAGTCCACTCCTTTCCCTCAACAGCCTCTCTCCATTTACCGGCTTTGGGATCCGCCGTCGACTGTAACTCGGTAAGAGTGACGTCGCCGTAGTTCCTGGAAAACGATTCATCCTCGAGAGAAAGAGAAGATGTCTTACGGGCGGCTTCTTCTTGTTCTTGACGGAGGCGCAACTTCTCCAGTTTTGCAGCTTCCTTCTTTGCCGCTTTCTTGCTGATCTTCTCTCCAGATTCCTCCGCCAGAATTTTCGGCTCCGACGACATGATGGCTACCTGAAATCGTTCGATAACTCGAAATCAATAGCCCGCTAAAACTTTTCAGGCAATGCAAAATAGAACGTGGAAACCTAGACGATAGGAGTTGTATTGGTATATATCACTAGGGTATAGAAACTTAAGAAACCCAATACAACCCCGATACTTTTATAATATTTGTTTAGACCATAATACTTTTGGATTTGTTCTTAAAGACCCAATATTTCAAATTAACCAAATATATTTTTTTGATCGCCAAAAAAAAAAAAAAACAACATATGCGTCAATGCACAATTACAGCTGGTCTATTTGGGTGGTGGTCAATGCACAATCACTCTAGAACCTTCGAGATTCACTTCACAAAAAGCTAACTCTCATTGCTTGGCAATGCTCCATCTCCATCTACGCGTCGATTTGGAATGAAAGGAATGCAAGACTACACCATCAACAATTCAAATCGGCAACAACAATCCAGAACAGATCTTCAAGCTTTAGGGATCCAAACCCAAACACAGATCTTGAAGAATGATATGCTGTTACAAACGCTTGCTGTTGGAAAAGGAAGCTCTGAAGATTTGGAAACTAAACCAAATCAATCACGATCTAAGTAATTAAAGAGCCAACGGTTAGCTAATATTTAATGATTATGTAAATATTATTATTTCCTTTCTTCCTCTATCCTTTAGCGTATATATGTATCGTTCCTCTAAAGTACAGAAATAAGACACAATATTTCATCTATTTTCGTATCCATTGTTCTCTTATACTTAGATTTCTACATGGTATCAGAGCAGTGATCCTTGAAGGACCAGCTCAATTTTTGTTTTATTCTCTTTTTCAGTCCAGATCTGCAAAAGCAATGGACCAGATTAATGGTGGTAAAGCTATTCCGATCAATTTCAATGGGAAGAATTATCTTCTCTGGTCTCGGATGGCAAAAACGACTCTATGTAGTCGAGGTTTATGGAGTCACATCGATCTGACTTTTTCATCAAGAGGGAAGAAGATCCAATCTAAGACAAGTGAGGCCATCCAGTCTAAGACAAGTGAGGCCAGTGAAGAAATTGGTCAGATCGTTTAAGTTACCGCATCAGAAGTCGCTGAAAAAAACGTTCAGTGGTATGAAGAAGATCAATTGGTAATCTGTATTTTACAAAGTTCATTTGAGCCTTCTATCCTTGTTGCCTACTCACATGCTCAGACAGCAAAGCAACTTTGGAACACTATACAAGGTGTTTACGGCAACGTTTCGAACACTAACCGAGTGTATGAGATTACAAGGTCTTTAGAAGCTGTGACACAAGAAGGAAAATCCATCACCGACTATATGGCGGAGAAACAGGCCTTGTGGGATGAGCTTGAAGTTCTCAGACCTCCAACCACTGATCAAGCCGTTCTCGCAGANAATTGAGCTTGAAGTTCTCAGACCTCCAACCACTGATCAAGCCGTTCTCGCAGAAAGAATTGAGCAAGATAAGTCTTTCTCCCATTTATCTCATCTTGAGCCAGCATATAAATCAATTGTTCAGGAAATCCTACGGATGGAAAAAATGCCTTCATTTGATGAAGTTTGCTTCAAAGTTCAAAAGGAGGAGGGAAATCTCATTCTCACCACAGGAAGTCATGNAGAGGAGGGAAATCTCATTCTTACCATGGGAAGTCATGAACCTTTTGCTCATTTGTCTAAAGGACCGTATACTAACCGAATGCATAGGGGTTTTGAGAAAAGGAAGTGTGAGATATGCAAAAAGCCAGGTCACAGCAAAGAGTGATGCCTAACCTGTGAACATTGCAAAAAATTCGGTCACACCGTAGACAAGT
>OVAY01000431.1:0-60019 GCA_900406395.1 Kernera saxatilis
TTGTGATAGAATATTTTTTTGCCTTTAGGGCTATTTTAGAATTTGATCCGAAAGAAACAAACAATGTAAATTAAAACTACACGCCGTTTTGCACCGTCTGGAATCTGGATGGATCTTTATAAATTACACAAACGCGGCGCGATTCTTTAATTTCAATAATAACCCTATACTTAAGAAAGTTTTTACATTTATGCAAAATAGTTTTTATTTTATTCAACAATACCCCTCCCCGATTGAAGTCAATTTGTTCAGAGTTCTTTGGTTTTACTCTAAAACCTTGTCTGAGAAAAACCAAACTCAACCTCAAGGTTCCGGTCGATATTTCAGGCATTTTGCTTTTTCTGAAAACCCCATATATTGAGTCAACAGTGATCAGATGAAGAAGCATCAGAGCTGAACTCAAAATGGCGATTTCTACATTAGTCTCAATCTCTCCTTTCACTCTAGCTTCCTCATCCAGAAAAACCCATCTCCTTACTTCAATACCCACTAGGGTTGTTTCATCTTCGATTTCTCCAGGATTCAAGCAAAATTGTTTGATACAGAGTCAAAATTTCAGTCTTCTCTACCCATTACCCCGTAATTTCATCAGATTTTGTTCTTCTCCAGATGGGTTTCTCGGAAAAACCGAAGATGACGAAAAGGAAATCATCCAGCTTCCGTCTATTGGCGTAAATCCCGTGAAATTCGCAATATGCGTAGTGTTTTGGGCTTCTTTCTCTTTGCTTTGGTTTGCTAGGTCTGGTGATGCGAAAGCAGCGACTGATTCCATCAAATCATCGAGCTTTGGTCTCAGAATTGCCGCCACTCTACGCCGGTTTGGTTGGCCAGACGAAGCTGTGGTGTTTGCTTTAGCCACACTTCCGGTTATTGAGCTCCGTGGTGCTATTCCCGTCGGTTATTGGATGCAGCTAAAACCTACGGTTCTCACATTCTTCTCCGTTTTTGGGTTAGTCTCTTTAATCTTCACTTCCTTGCTAAATACATAAACCTTGAACAGAATTAGTTTGGATACATCTTGATATTGTTGTTGATTTGTTCTCAGACCAAAGTTTGCAAGTGTCTCATTGGTGATTATGGTGATAAAAGTGTGAAATGTGATAATTTATTTGTGAGAATTGCAGTCTGTCTTGTTTGAGGAACACCTTTCTGGTGTTTATTTGAATCTTTGAGCTTGAATGAGATCGATTCATATGATGATAAGTTTGTTAGAGCAAACATTTCAATTCATAATCGTACGGCTCCATTATATAAGCAAAACGAAGTGACAGTGATTTCGGGTGTTTTGCAGCAATATGGTTCCGGTTCCATTCATCATACTTTACCTCAAAAAGTTTGCGTCTTTCTTGGCGGGTAAGAGCCAAACAGCTTCTAAATTACTCGAAATCTTGTTCAAAAGAGCTAAAGAGAAAGCTGGGCCAGTGGAAGAGTTCCAATGGTTAGGGCTAATGCTATTTGTTGCTGTTCCATTCCCTGGAACCGGTGCTTGGACAGGAGCTATAATAGCATCGATCCTCGACATGCCGTTCTGGTCTGCTGTTTCGTCTAATTTCTGTGGCGTTGTGTTAGCGGGACTGCTTGTGAACTTGCTGGTGAATCTTGGTCTGAAAGAAGCCATTGTGGCTGGTATTGCTCTCTTCTTTGTATCTACATTTATGTGGAGTGTTCTCAGAAACATTAGGAAGTCTATAAGACCATCTTTGCCTTGAATGTTGAAGAAGAGTTCTTCACATATTGGTTCTTGTTTCTGTAACTGTTAATGTTATAACGATCGAAATTTCGGTCGCCTTCTTTTTTCCCCAATTCTCTCTTCTAAAAGTTTCCTTACTAATTTATCAGATTCTGAATTTGCAATATGAAAGAAAATATCATTATGATTTAACAGAATTATATAAATTACGATGTTAAGTTGTCAAAAGGGGATGTAGCTCAGATGGTAGAGCGCTCGCTTAGCATGCGAGAGGTACGGGGATCGATACCCCGCATCTCCATTATTTTTTCGGTCATGTGGCTTTATTGTAAAGGCCCATTTATTTGGTGATAAGCCCAATTATAGCCCTTTTCCTTTTTCTTTTCAGATTTTTACAAGAAGTATAAAATCAACCACAATAAACAAATCCGCACATTGTAAAATGCACTGCATCATTTCGGAAAATCAATATGCCTTCACACCAGGGAGAAAAATTACCGATGACATTCTTATAGCTCATGAGCATTTACATTCCTTGAATACTCCTTAGTTCAGCCAATATGGTTTAGTGATCGATTGTGTTCTTGGTTAATGAAGTGCGACACCTTCCAGTGCTACTTAAACCTTACAAGTATCAAAAATTTAATCAAACAAACAAAAACGGTTTACAAAACAAATCGTACATAGTTGATCTTAAGGAGAGAAACAAGTGCTACAGGTTGAGAATAAAACCTCTTTTCTTTCTCTATTACAATCTCTCTGTTTTGGAAATTTCGACACATATAGAACTTCTTTATATTCGTTCATGTACAATGATTTATAGAGATGTATGTCGACGAATTCATTTCATACTCTTCTACTTTTTTTCTAAGACGCATTTTCTTGCTGGCGTATATTAGCATGTCACCATGAATGAACTCCTGACCGCAACTCTAACCGCACCCACCACACTCAGTTGCCTTGTCTCTGGTCTCACTTCTTCACTTTCAGTATTTCTGCAACTTGCTTCCACCTGAACACCCACAAAATATGCTGTCTGTAATCAAATATAAAAACAGAGCAACATCAGTTCATTGAATTCTCAAAAGTCTGAAAGATTTTAGTTGCAAGGTGGTCTTTATCTTTTAAAGTAACCCCCAATCACAATGTTCCATGTAGTGATGTCCAATTCGGTTTAATTCTAACCAAACCATAATCACTTCGAAACCGAACCAATGTATGTGGAAATAGAACCAGTTTGGTTGTTTATTTCCATATATCCGGACAACCGGAACCAAAACCTCAGTTTCTTTGAAAAAATGTATTTTGCTAAAGAATTGATTCAGAACCTAGTCGTGCTTTCAATTTTACATGTCGAAACCAGATTTTGTATAGACGCGAGATAATGCGATTACAAAACAATGGGATTACCTTGCCTGAAGCATTACGAACTGGTGATATGTGAAGAAGATTCCAGAATGTGCTCTTATCTTTCCTGTTACTGATAAAACATAAATGATAAGACAAACAAATCAAAGAAACAAACATTCTCTCACAAAAATGTTTTGAAGAAATAAATCTGCAACCTGTAATTTAATATTTGCACCGTGCAAGATTGTCCCTTTGAGATACACTCATTCATCTGAACCAAAAAAAACATTCACAATTTCAATCCCATGGAAGTCCCGGGCCACTTACTAATTAAAGTTGAAAACCAAATCACTACCTCGTATAGAACCGAGGAATCTGTATCAACTCCATTTAGAAATCTACAATTCTGTCCCAACACTTCTTGTCTCTTGTAACCTACAAACATTGAAATAAATAAGAGCCGTGCCAAGATCTAACAAAGGTTGCTTATTTCAAACTCCACAATGGTTCTAATAAAAACAAAACAAACACTCACCAGTCAATGTCAAAAAGGCATCACTCGCGTAAACGATAGGCATGTCGGGTAAGCATGGATTGGTTCTGCAAAGTTACCAGAATAACGACATGAGATAAATCAATAAACAGACTATAGTAGCTGACTTGTAACTCCATATAAAAAAACCAAGAACCAAAAACTCACAATACGAAACTTTGTTTGATTCTACCGAGAGAAATAACTAACGACGAGCTTAAGCCGTCTGCACCACGCAAGCAGTATCGCTTCCCACAGACTAATCTGCCAGTAAACTCGCTGTAACGCGTTAAAATAGATAATACATTGTTAATTGCTTCCGCAGCTCTTAGCTTCTCGGACTCGCTCGCTTCACAGTGTTCCCAATTCTCTAACCCTGCAGTGTAACAATGATTTAGAAACCTCATTTTCAAGTAAGGGATATTGTCCAATACAAGGACATAGAACCCTTAATCAATAGGTACAACGATTTGTTTACAAAGCATTTGGCTCGAATGAACTAATAGATTCAGCTACAGAATAAAGTTTCTGGCTGATTTAGAACTTTCTGAGGAATTTCATCAAACAAACAATGGGCATTATTTGAAACCGAACCTTGTTCATCCCATTCCACTGGTAGAGCTCGATCCTGATGCACGATAGAACCCAAGCAAACCTCTCTTCGACAAGAACCAAACACCAATTCGGGATGATCCGACATATCTCCACTCTGACCCGACCCGTTTCTCATCTTCCGATGATGTTCTCGTCCCGAAATCGGAACCTGAACCGCCACGAAATGGATCACTTTCCCATCGTCTTTCCCGAAAACAGGAATCATATGAAACAACATCCAAAAGGGCGATCCCGATTTACGGTAATTCAACAGGCTCACTTGAACCGGTCTCTCTTCACGAATCGCCTCGCGAATCTCCATGATCGATCTACGATTAGTCTTAGGACCCTGAAAAACCCTCCCATTTCTCCCGATTACTTCTTCTCGCGAGTACCCAGACATTTTGAGGAACCCTGGGCTGGCGAAAACAATCGGGTGACCCGAAATAAACGGGTCGGTGATGGTGAAATTGTGCGGAAGCTCGTCCAAAGCTTCTTTGATCCATAACGAGTAACGAGCGTTAAAGGATTCTTCTTCCTCAGTGAAAACCGATTCTGAAGATCCCGGTATGGACATAATCGTAGCAAACACTCGATGACTACTATCACTGTTCTTCTTCTTCTCAGTCTACTGTTCAGTGCCAATCCCATGTGGGTTTTGAGGCGAAACTGAAGACTTTTCTTCGAGTGAATCCGAACAAGAACCCCAGATTACAAATTGAATCGGGAATCAAGAAAACCCAGATGTTTTCATGAAGATTCGCGACTTTTAACGCCCACAGATTTTTCCGAATTCGGACAAGAAAGAAAAAACCACAGATTCAAGTAAAGGGGAAGAAGAAGAAGAAGAAGAAGAAGATATCGAGGAAGAGAATTAGATACGGAATCGAGCAATTAGCATCAATCGATGTCTCTCTTTAGAAGAAACGTTTCTCTTATTCTCTCTTGTCTGATTTTTTGTTCTTTCGTTTTCTGTGGCTATTGGAAGGCGATTGCTTTTGTCGCGTCCTCTCTGTTCTTCGAGTTGTTAAAAAATGAAAGGATATTTGGTAAAACAAATACGAAATTACATTTCAACAATTATCCACAAGGATTTAGGATATATACAAGTTTTATATGTAGGGTAGGCACAAATAGGATAATTGTACTTATTAGTTAATACTCATTTTGCATTATTCAAGTATTTTAAATATTTTGACTCCGAACTCTATATTAAAAAAGTTTATATTTGATTTTTATTTCAAATATCAGTTAATAATGTATCATTTTTTTAAAAAAACATTAAACTAAAATATTATTCTAGTTAAAATATTAAATTTGTGAAATTTTTTATAAAAGTTAGAATAATTATCATATGATATAATTTAATGCTAATTTTAATTAAAAATTAATAATTTATGTTCAGATTAAAAGTGACCATTTAAATTTAAAATTTCAGTAGATTAAAGATTTAGGAGGTGTTATTCAATTGAAGAATTTAATAGAATTTAAGTTTCTATCAAATTATTATGTTATTCAATAAAATATTTTATCAATTCTTTTAAATTCTAGTGTTATTCAATTTATGGATTTTTCAATTCTATTAAATATTAGTGTTATTCAATATTATATGGTGTTTATAATTCATGTCATTTGAAAAGAATTTAATAGAAAGTTCAATAAAAAATATAAAGAACCAAATCCAAATTTTTAAGGTGTCATTTAGATAAAATTCATTTAAATATTTTAAAACACTTTTAAATCTATTATTTACCAATTGATTTGAATTCTTCCAAATTTAATTATCCAATAACCCCTCCTTATCTTAAAAATCACATCGGATATTTCGGCTAATATAGTTCGGTAGTCAGCACTCACCTCTAATTTTAAGAGTTTGGGTGGGTCCTTCAAACCGAGATTCCACGTAAGCAAAGGCAGGAAAACGACAAAAAAAATCTGACTCTCCATACTTATCTATTTCCCGTGTCGTGTGGCTTCGTTTGAGCCTTTGAGGTATCAAATCAAAGCAGCCTCGTTTACGTGGCGAATAACATTGTACGCTAGCCTCTCCACATGATAACACGTGTCATTCAATCATCGCTTATTATGGACTGGAATAACAGCCAAACTCAGCCCATTGGGCTGCATCGTCTCCCTATGTAACCATGGATCCAACGACTATTAATTGGAATTATTTGTCTAGGAAAAGTTGTGAACTCAATTAAAAACATTAATTTTTAAAAGTTCTAAAAATAATAAAATATAGTCTAGAAGTGTTTTTCGTTAACAAACAAAAAACTGATTAGACGGATTCTCTATCTGTTTCTTAACATTTTGTATTTTAATACTTTTTTTTTTGTTAATACTGTATTTTAATACTTTTGTTTTTGTAAAAGGTATTTTGATACTTTTTTCAGGAATTTTAAGAAGATTGATGATTCATTCATTGAAAATTGAATTTTTATATATTTTACTAACAAAACAGACTTTTAACTGAACTCATTTGATATTAAATCCGACAAAAATAAGAATTAACCCACTTAAAAGTAAATATTAGATTTAAAGACAAAAATAACTGAATATATTCCACACAAAAGAAGGATAAAACAAAGAAAGAACAATAAAAACCAGCCAAACTATAATTGGTTTTCCAAGAAAGCAAACAGAGAGTTTTTAAAAAAAGCAATGGTTACCTAATAATTACTCTGTTAATCGTTAATCCTCCATTAATGTCTTTCATTTTCCCTCTCTCTTTTAAGTCCCTTGTTATTTAAGCAAACGATGAATCCGTTCATCTATTTCTAACCCTGGGCCGACCAGAAAACTTTTTGGACGACCCAAGTTTCAAGGGTTCTTCTTCACTGGAATAAAATAAATACAAAAAAAAATAAAAATCTCTCACCGTCGATTTCAAATGGCGGTTGCTTACTTGAATCTTGGGAGCTACGTTTTCACCTTCGTCTCGTTGTCCCTAGCCGTCGTGGCTCCATCGGTTCAAGCCCACGTCGCCGTGTACGATGAATACTGGACGCAGCGTCAAGCCGACGCGTTGCAACAAACTTTGGAAGCTTATGACCCGAACCCGTATGACGTCACGGAACACTTGAACTATCATGCCGCATTGTGGGTTCTCTAAACTTCAACCTCGTTAATTAGGGTTTTTGATTTGTCTTTAAAACCTAACTTCATCGCCACAACATCATATTTGATTCCTCCGTGTACAAACACTTCGCATATTTGATCCCTTGGCCACTCGAACGTTATATCCATGTCGGGCTTGTGGAAAAAACTATTTGCGGTGAAATCCAGATACTTGGAGCTAAATCTAAAGTAATGCTTTCTGTTTTCTTTTCCTCAGAGCAATGGAGATGACTGGTGCAGAAAACGGAACAAGGAGAGAGCTCCGACAGGTTGGAGGCGGTCGGAAAACAAAGAAACGTGGAGGAAGGTACCAGTCTCTTAACGCCATCGATAAATGCTGGCGGGGCGACAAAAACTGGGACAAAAACCGGAGAAAACTAGCGGATTGCGTCCTCGGATTCGGCCGGAAAACAACAGGAGGCAAAAAGGGACCGATCTACGTAGTCACCGACGCATCGGACGACGATCTGATGAATCCCAAGCCAGGAACTCTAAGACACGCCGTGACCCGCGACAGACCGCTCTGGATCATATTTGATAGAAGCATGATCATAAAACTGCAACAGGAACTGATCATAACGAACGACAAAACGATCGACGGTAGAGGAGCGAGTGTTCATATAACCGGAGGTGCAGGTTTAACGTTACAGTACGTTAAGAATGTGATCATACACAATATTCATATCAAACTCATTAAACGTGGTTTGGGCGGCTTGATTAGAGACTCTGAACATCATTTTGGGCTTCGGACAGAGAGTGATGGTGATGGGATCAATATTTTTGGAGCTACCAATGTTTGGATCGATCATGTCTCCATGACCAATTGTTCTGATGGGATGATCGATGCCATCATGGGTTCCACCGCCATTACTATCTCCAATTCCCATTTCACCGACCATCAGGAGGTAAACCGAATAAATTCAAAAATTCACCACCTTATTAAAAATGCAAACTTAAACGCAATGAGGCCCAAGTCTCCCTTACTTACTGTGTTTGACGTTGGGGATTTTGCAGGTGATGCTGTTTGGGGGTAAAAACGAGGATGTGATCGACAAGAAAATGCAGATAACGGTTGCGTTTAACCATTTTGGTAAGAGATTGGAGCAAAGAATGCCAAGGGTCAGATATGGTATGGTCCATGTAGTGAACAATGACTACACTCACTGGCAAATGTATGCAATCGGTGGAAACATGAACCCTACCATTATCAGTCAAGGCAATCGTTTCATTGCTCCTCCTCTAGAAAATTGCAAGCAGGTTAAAACCAACTACACTCTCTAATCCACAAATCACTACACTACACTTGAGACACAACTGAGAGAGATTTCAAAAAATTGCAGGTTACAAAGAGAGAGTACACACCTTATCCAGAATGGAAATCATGGAACTGGCAATCAGAGAGAGATTACTTCTTGAACGGAGCTTACTTTGTGCAATCGGGAAAGTCAAACGCGTGGAGCCCTGCCCCGAAAAATCCAATCCCTAGAAAGTTTGCGATCCGGCCTCAGCCAGGAACAAAGGTCAGAAGACTCACCAAGGATGCTGGTACGCTTGGTTGCAAACCAGGCAAGTCCTGCTGAGACAAATTTCTTGTGTCGTGCGTGTGTGTGTTTCCGCGTTGTTATGGTAACAAACAAGAAAAGACTGAAAAAAGATTTGTGTTATGTTGTGGATGGTGTTGGTAACAAATTGTGAATAATGCAGTACGGATTATTATTAGAAAGAAAAAAAAGGTATGTTTCGTTTTTTTCTTTTTTTGCTGTGGAAAAAATCAATGGAAAAAAAAAAGCACATTCTTTTTGTTTTTCAATCTTCTTTCTTTGCCTGAAAGGAAATTAATTTAAACACCAATATACATAATAATCTCTCCTATTTGCAATATCCTATACTACATCTATTATGTCATCAAACCTTGATGATATTTGGTAACATCTGAATCAGCCTTCAAGTAGCTCTACCTTATCGCTTTCTTTTAAACCCTGAAAAAATGTCAAGAGACAGATCGGATGGGTGTACGTTTCGTTGGAGGTTTAATGAATCTAGTTGCTGCATCTGATTCTATCAGTGACTGTATTTGATATCATATATTGATCAGAGAATACCTCTGAGCTTGACGTTTCTTCGTTTGTAAGTACTATATATGTGTTTGATTTCCCAGAAAGTCGAAGCTTCTCCTGCAAGACCACATGGAGCAAGCTATCACAAATAGTCCAGGGACAAGATGAAAAGAGTTTGAGAGGTGAGACCAGCAGATTATTGCTAGGAACAATATGCATATTCATTCATATGTTTCTCTTCACAAGAATACTTACCTGCATCAGAATATCCGGCATCTTGTGATTTTCTCCACCCATAGAGTCGCATAGATACATTAAACCCATATTTGCAATATTCTGCCCAGAGAAAAAAATGAAAAGCAACAAAAGAAGACAAATAAGTAAATTTGATCTATTACTTAATTAGCTCCACGATTAGCTGCCAATGATCCCTACAAATTTCATTGAGCTGAACATTAATAAGGAACACGAATGGAAATGAAGATACCTGCTTGTACTCAATACTATCTAATTTTCCACCCTGAAAAAATGGGAATTAGATGGAATCAGTATGCAGTAACGACCACTTGAAGCTATGTATTGATTTTGTTTG
The DNA here is from genome assembly GCA_900406395.1 of Kernera saxatilis. Classification (NCBI taxonomy): domain Eukaryota; kingdom Viridiplantae; phylum Streptophyta; class Magnoliopsida; order Brassicales; family Brassicaceae; genus Kernera; species Kernera saxatilis. Next base: position 9,936 of record OVAY01000431.1, read on the forward strand.
CTATAATTTTAATTTAATGTTATGTTATAAGGAAAGAAGAGAGAAAGAGTCCTTTTGGTGGTCACATATCATCTCAAATTCTTGTAGCCAGAAATGTTTTCTGCTCGAGCTGGCAGCAAAGAAACAAAAAAAAAAGGTTTTTTTTAACCGTTGTACACGCACCATACCACCAAACATGCTATGCATTGCGTCAAAATCATCTCCGATGTTAGCAAGATCCTCAAGAGCCAAACCCACCTGTTCAGTAGAATTGAAACTTATTAATACCATCCTCAAAAGAACTTGCTCATACTTAATACCATAATCATACATTATCCTGGACTCCCTTTAAGAGATCCTTCTGCAAATCCAGCTTATCGTCCACCTTCTGAAGCCGCTGGCTCAGGTGCTTCTTAGCATTCTGTCCAACAACATGAGAACAAACACTATACAATTAGAATCCCTTAAAGATCATACTTAAGGCCTGATACAAGTAGCAACAACTGATAGAAGAAGCACCCACAGAAATAGCTTCTGAAACGGTGTCCAAATGCTTTGTCAAGTTCGACACTGCATTTTCCATATTCCGCTTTGTTATGCACATGATGTCAGAGAATGAAATCCCCTACCACAGGAACAAACATCATCTTCAGAGAAATCATCCTAAACACCAATTCAAGGCGCGTCAACAAAAGGCTTTCATAATAACTTTTGGTTGGATATAAAATACCTTGAACCACATGTAGCCATAGCCTAAGGCTCCCAATGTCGCTGCCGGGACTATAAAGGGGGTAAAGTCAGCTGGAAAAAATGTTAGCAGAGAATGTCAGAGATTACATAAAAATACAAACATTCTTATAAAATACCAAATCAAAACCAGCCCGAGACAAACCTCCCTGAGCTCCATTCACGACAGTTATCTGCCGTGAGGAGGCCAATTGCCGGACCTCCATTGCTAACCGTTGCATCTACCAAATCTCACATAGTTACTGTCTATTCAAACACACTCGATCATACACCAACGCTGAGAAGAAAACATATAAACACAAATTACCTGAGTAGTCATGGCATCAGAATCGTCATCGGAATGATCTCCGGATTTCTCAAATCGCTTAACCAAAGCCTTCAAATTTGGGAGAGGAACACACACATAAAAAGAAAACCCCTTTTTACTACTCCCTTCTCATCCAAAGTTCAGAAGAACGAAAGAAGGAACAGAATCATACCTGTAGCTCCCCCAAAATATCCGCCATTTTTCCATTCTTGACCAAAATCGTACCAGTATAACCTTCAGATTCGAAAACAAATAAGCAAAAAGGGTTCTACAGAAACTCCACAATCATGATCGAGCAACCCTAGTTACCTACTTACCTGCTCCAGCTAAAACCAAAATCTTCGATAACCCAATACCGGATTGCATAGCCATGGTCGCAGGCAAAAAGAAAGTTGTCTTCTTCGTCGAGGTCTGAAAATTCGCTCGCCGGTGTAAGAAACTGTCAAGCTGCTCAATGTCGGTTTCTGTTGAACGGGGTCGTTTTGTACTTTTTCCGTAGTTATAAATTCTTTTGACCCTGCACTAAACTAATCTGGGCCGTTGATGATACACAGAAGCGTGATAAATAAATCTGAACCGTGCATTTAATTAACTTAGTCCACTTTATAAAACTATTGGGCCAATTTTGTAAGGCTCTTAATATTATCTGGTAAAAACGAATTAACGAAAAGTTCTCACTCCTTAGTTGAAATTTGAAAACCCTTTTCCTCCGTCGTATCCAGTGGAGAAGACGATGTCGCAGCAGTATCTGCAACTCTTATCTTCTCCTCCAATGGCGGTAAACTCCAAAATCTTCATAAACCATCGGTTTCCGGACGTTCGTTTTCTTACCGCCGGCGGTTTCGCCGGGAAATGGCATGGCTTTGCTGTGAAACCAACGGCGACAGCGAGGGTGAAGCTATCGGTGAAGTCCCGCCAAGAGGATTACTTCGAGAAGCAGAGGTTTGGCGACTCTTCTTCTTCGCCGCCTTACTCTCCGCAAACCGGTAAAGCCACTTTAAAGCTTTTTTTCGAATCCCAGGAATTTTGCAAATGGAAACGTGAAATCCCTAAAGAAAAAGCGACTTTTAATTTTGAGAATCTAGGGCTCTTGTGCGAAAGCCAGTAGTGATGCATGTTTGTTCATAAGCGAAAACGATAGTTCATTGTTGTTTGAATATTGAAATGAAAGCATGAAATCCAGAAATTTCGAAAAAATGAGCTCATACTTGTGGTTTGTGTTTGTTTGTTTGTTTGGATTAGCTGAAGGATCTTCTCCACGATTTTACGTTGGTCATTCGATTTACAAAGGGAAAGCTGCTCTTACAATAGAGCCTCGAGCACCGGAGTTTGTGGCTTTAGAAGTATGTCTCTTTCCGAAGCTCTACTGAATCATCTCTATCGATCTTAGATTGTGTTTCTATTGTTTTTATTCAGTCTGGTGCGTTCAAGATTTCAAAGGAAGGTTTCTTGCTGCTCCAGTTTGCTCCTGCAGCTGGTGTTCGTCAATATGATTGGAGCAGGAAACAGGTCTGGTTTTTTATCTTTAACCTTTGTATTTTATATATTGTGATAAAGATCATGACTTGATTTGGTGAAAGAAACAGCCTTATTACTTTCTATTATGATTGTGGGAAGATTATGTTTTGATATTGATTTTATCTTTAACTTAGTACTTCATAGATCGTGATAATGATCATGAACTTGGTTTTGGTGAAAGAAGTAGCCTTTTTTACTTTCTATGATGATTCTGGTAAGTTCATGTTTTGATTTGAAATTCTGCAGGTTTTCTCATTGTCGGTTACAGAAATCGGTAGTTTAGTTAGCCTTGGGCCGAGGGAATCATGTGAATTCTTCCATGATCCAAACAAGGGAAAAGGGTATGATTAGGATCCCATATTGATTACACAGATTCTGTTGTTTCTTTTAGTTCTGATTCGTAAATCGATGTTGTGTTGTGGTTGTTGTAGTAGTGATGAAGGTAAAGTGAGGAAAGTGTTGAAAGTGGAACCCCTCCCAGATGGTTCTGGCCGCTTCTTTAACCTGAGTAAGTAAATGAATCTTTCTTTCTTTTTTCCTGGACTCCGTATTCCGTATTCTCATGGCTTGAAAGCTCTTCTGATTTCCATTGTTGTTTTTCTTTTTTTTTATCAAGGTGTTCAAAACAAGCTTTTGAATGTAGATGAGAATGTATACATACCAATCACTAAAGCAGAGTTTGCTGTTCTTATCTCTGCTTTCAATGTAAGCCCTCTCTCTCTCTCAGTCTCTCTATCTCTTTGTGAAAAGCCTTTGCCTTTATTTTAACATTATACATTGTATTGCAGTTCATCTTGCCACACCTTATAGGCTGGCAAGCATTTGCAAACTCCATCAAACCAGAAGACTCTAACCGTCTTAACAATGCATCATCTAAGTATGGAGGAGACTACGAATGGAGTAGATGATTGAGTTTACAGACAACCTTGCAAACTTGGTTCTTGTGTCCATCCCATCTTTATGTTATTGCAATCAATGAGTCACCAAGAGCTGATGGAGACAACAAAAGGAAAAAGAAAGTAGCAGTAGAGACTGAAGTAGTGTTTAGACCAAATGGGATGTGTTGTTGTGTAGGAAAAACTCATATTCTGTGTTAGACAATTTGTTTTGATTCAAGAGCAAACGGTTAGAATTTTGGTAATGCAAGAATCAACTTGCTCTTCCTCTTGTCTTATCTTTTATTTACAAAAAGTGTTGATGACAAAGGGTCTTGAACTCTTCACTACACCTCAATGGTTCATTGTAAAAAGGCATATAGTTCTCGTATACCAGGTGATTCAACCAATTCAGGATTGCATTCGCGGCATAGAAGAAACTAAGGGACCTAAAAGCAACAAAGACAAAGAGATCATTGTGTGGATCATCACATTCAGACATTAAACAGTGTAATACTCCACACAGTGAGCTGTTTCTCTTTGTTGGGTTAGGTCCTTCAGTGTCTTACACACTACGAATGTAAACTTGAATCACTGTATCTCCGAATCAAGAGCATGCATATACCTCTCCAAAGAGAACCCTATCTTTGGTCACACTAAACCTCTCTGCATCACCAGGCCATATACTTAACCAGACAAACTAACACCTGAAAGTTTTACCAGTTGCTTCTCATCTATTACCTGCCTGATATTTTCCACATCTTCCCATCTTTCTAATGCAGCATATATGCTGGACAAGATCACAAATGGAGCTGTATTCTCTGGCTCTAACTCTGCTAGCTTCATTGCCACTTCCTCTCCAAGCACTGGATCCAGGTGTTGCCTACATGCACCGAGCAAAGAAGAGTAAACCGAAGATGATGGTTCTGACATTTGATCTATTACCTCCTTGGCTTCTCTTAATCTCCCAAAGCGACCCAAAAGATCAACCATACAACCAATGTGATCTGTACTAGGTTTAAATCCATATTCTTCCTGCATCAAAATAAAAACTTGAAATCCCTTTTTGACATTACCACAGTGACTACACGCAGATAGAACAGCAGTAAAGGTTGCTAAACTCGGTTCTACTTTCTCCTCTCGTAGTAGGTCAAAGATTTCCATTGCAGATTCACACTCTCCATGTTTACCATATCCAGATATCATAACATTCCAGAACACGGGATCCTTGGGTTTCGGTTCAAATCGATCAAAGATCCGGCGTGCCCACAACGAGAACCCACATTTCATGTACATGTCGATGAGAGACGTCGAAACAAATAAATCCCTTTCAGCTGTAGCTTTAATAACATGCCCATGGATCTCTTTACCGTTCTTTAAAGCCCAAATATCTGAACAAGCCGATAAAAGGCTAGTAAGACATTTCAAACTAGGAACCATAACTACTGATAGCATTCTCTCAAAGAACTTGAAAGCTTCAATTACTTTCCCTAATTGTGAAAAACCACTGATCAGTGAATTCCATGTCGCTGAATCAGGTTTAAGCCCCTCGGAATCCAACTGTTCAAACAGCTCAACTGCTACCTCATGCTGTCCATTAATCATCATCCCAGAGATAATAGAGTTCCAAGTTATCAAGTTCCTGGCATCTTTCAGCTCGGTGAAAACGATGTATGCTGATTTCCAACATCGACATTTCGAGTACGTATCGATGAGAGCTGTAGCGACCATTGTATCAAACTGAAACTTTTTTTTCATGACAAGACCATGAATTTGCCTACCATACTGGAGATTCGAAAGACTAGCGCAAGCAGATATTGCATTGATGAAAGTAACAGCGTTCGGTTCTTCACTTGAAAACTTCCTCATGAGATTGAAGACACTAGGGACCAAATGCGGAACTCCATTCTCCATCAATCCAGAGATAAAAGCATTGTACGTCACAACACTTTTATGAGGCACCTTTTCGAACATTTTCGCAGCTAAAATCCACTCTCCACATCTCGAATACATTGAAACAAGAGATGTTCCAACGTAAACTTCCATCTCAAAACCTGATTTCGTCGCCAAACAGTGCATTTGCATCCCTCCTTCGATATCCTCACAGCCACCCAAAACGCTAGCCACAGTAACCGAATTCGTCCCAGACCCAGAAACCCTAGCTTCCCCAAACATCCTATACGCATCTCTAGAAAATCCATTCTCCAAAAGGCCAGAAATTGCTGCATTAACACTCGCAATACTCCTCTCAGTCATTTCGTCGAGCACTTTAAGGGCATCCGTCGTCTGCTTCACCTTCATGTACATACTCAGCAGAGCCGTGGCCGTAAAATAATCGACGAAAAAACCGGTTTTGATGACATGCGCGTGCAGAGTTCGACCTTGGATAGCATCTCCGAGCTTCGCGCAGGATTTGAGAAGAGGCGGGAATGTGAACTTGTTTGGAGAATGAGCGCTCGAGCACAAAACCGCATCAAGCGAAGACCCACCGGTCACGAGATTCGTGACTCGGTGTCTCGTGAGGTTTATCATCTATCTAGAGAAGCAAAATCGATCACCAAAGACACATCAAAGCCTCTCCATTGTCGTCGACAAGGCTAGGGATCAAAACAACAATTTTAAATCCCTCTGTTGTTGGTTAGAATTCTGGTTTAAACTGGTTAAAGTGAAAGTTCGATTCAACGGTTTAATATCGGTTTAGCGCCACTTGCATCGCCTGAGCAAATATCTGAGTCCGACTGTACACAGATATGTTTTACATAGAAGTTTCTAGAAGATCACCACTGCGTGCGTTATACCAAGTTCCACATCATTTCTCAATTGCACGGTGAATTCGAGGATCGAGGAGCTTGAATCGATCGGAGACTTTTCTCTCATCACCGGTGGATATCATCGTCGTTTGATTCCCGACCTTTTCTCGCCGCAAGGAGGGATGCTCGCTTAACGCGACCTCCACCGTTCTTTACCTTTTTTGCTCAAACAGTGAGATCTCTCTCATGATTTTTCGTTAGCTGATCTCTTTTCTACGGTGTTTCGTTGCTAGATCCGTGGATTTACCTTATGTTCATATGTTCTTATCAATTTTTGGCCGTTGTTGGTGAATTCATCCCGTCTTAAGCGCTTCTTAGATTGAAGAGAACTGTGTGGTTTTCCAAAAAAAATTTTGATGTGCTTGTAAGCTAGTTACCTGATGATCATGAATTAAAAAACTTCCTCGGCAGATTTTAATGTATGACAAAACCAGTTAATTCGATCATATTTAGGGCGAATGGTTATAGGTAACAAAATTTGGAGTGTGCTGTTGAAGCTGATTGCTGCAACAATTTAGAACACATTGAAAATCCTTATTTCAAGTTGGTTATTGAATTCTGTTTTCAGCTGCGCTCAGATAAACTTTTGTTACTTACTGGGTTTGATAGAGTAAGAGAAGGATGTCGACTCCAGCGAGGAAGAGATTGATGAGGGATTTCAAGAGGTTGCAGCAAGACCCACCTGCAGGAATTAGTGGTGCTCCACAAGACAACAACATCATGCTGTGGAATGCTGTGATATTCGGGTAAATGAACAAAGTAAATATTGATACTGGTTTGGTTTCAGAAACATTGTACTTATTAAACCTTCTGTTTGTGGATTTACAGGCCTGATGATACCCCATGGGATGGAGGTAGGATTATGTTATTGTAATCACTTATCTTGAGATTTTGGTAATCTTTCATATCTGTTCTTATATCTCTCTTGTATGATCTGGTCAGGTACTTTCAAACTATCACTGCAGTTTTCAGAAGATTATCCAAATAAACCACCAACAGTTCGGTTTGTATCACGGATGTTCCACCCAAACAGTAAGTTAAAGATAATAACACCGGCTTTTCTTATTCTGAATGCATGTGATTCACGAAACTCGCACTTGGTCGTGCAGTTTATGCTGATGGAAGTATATGCTTGGACATTCTCCAAAACCAATGGAGTCCAATATATGATGTCGCTGCTATACTTACCTCCATTCAGGTATAAATAGAAATGCCATATTGAAATGCTTCTCATGTCCAGTTTCTCTCAATAAAATTGTTGATGATTGTTATTTTCTGCTTCCTCTTCTGCCCTTTTACATGGATCATTGTTCCCCATTTAAAGTGTTGTTGTTCTTGATCTGATCACATTAGTGGCTGAACAATCTCCTTTTTTTTTTTTATCACAGTCACTGCTCTGTGATCCTAATCCGAATTCTCCTGCGAATTCGGAAGCTGCACGAATGTTCAGTGAAAGCAAGCGCGAGTACAACAGAAGAGTCCGCGAGGTTGTTGAACAAAGCTGGACTGCAGACTAGTAATAATATTTGTTGTATCATTTGTCTTCAAAAACATTAAACTTCCTCTCTTGTGTTTGAGTTCCAACAACACTTCTCTCTCTCTCTCTCTCTCTCTCTCTCTCTTTCCTGTCTTTGTGTGTTTTTCAAACTCTGTGATTTGTTGCTTTTAATGTTTCTATGTATTTCCATGTATTATCTTAACCACATTCATCTTTATAATTATCAAATGTATTTCAATTCAATCATTCTCGCAGATCTTCTTTTGCTTTATTTAAAAAACCAGGTAACTAAGTAATCTAGGATTCTTCAATGTAAGATATTTCATGTGTACTCCATGAAACCACATATTGACTTGTTGACTCTTATCTTTCATGTCTTGCATCATTGTTTCTACAGTTTTATCTCCGTTGATGATACATTTTTTTCGTAAGGATTTTTCATTCATATATTGCCTTCATGGATGCTTCATGATTCCCACTGTTTGTCCATCCTTGCTGCACTTGAATTGTGTACTGCAAATTCCATACAACATCTTCAATCGATGGTCGCTTGCTCTGATCTTCACAAAGACAATTGATTGCAAATTCGACAGTTGTCCTCAACGACTCATAAGCATATGATCCTCTAACAGATGGATCTGCTAAGTTGCTCAATACTGATGGTTCATCTCTCAAACCATTCTCCAGCTGCAAGAAATTATCAAAAAGGTTCCAACTTTTGTAAGCCATTTCGGATTAACAAATGAAAAAGGTTTTGATTGAAAGTTCAGACCTGAAGCTTCAAACTTCCCATCTCCGAAGACCCTGCAGCTACTACTTTGCCTGTAATTATCTGAAGTAGTATCACTCCAAACTGGTACACATCTTCTTTCTCTCCATCCTCATTACTGCACACAATTCCATAACAAGTTTCAGAATTTGGTAGCAGAGAATACATTTTTATCATATCTTAAGAGATCCAAACGACCTCCGGGGACTTTTGGCTTGAGGGCTCTCTGCTCCAACCTGTTAATGCCATGAAACTTTTGGATTGAATTTCAAACAGTGTAAAAAATAAAATTAAGCAAAGTGTTTTATACCTTGGATGGTAGAGGAATAGTATAGCCACTGATTTTTACAGTGAGTGTTTCATCAAGCAGGATATTTTCTATCTCCAAATTGTTCCCAAAGATTCCTGGTGCTACTCCCATGTGCAAGAATTGTATCCCTCGAGCGACTCCTATGGCTATCGCCATTCTCTGAGGCCATTTCAGTACCTCTTTCTTCTTACAATCTGGTTAAAAAAATTCCATTGAATAACCATTTGAATCTCGTGAACCCTGAAAATATTCTCTTGCCTTTTTCAGGGGTTACCTGTGAGGAAGTCCCTCAACGACCCGTTTGAGATATATTCTTGGACAATGAAGATGGTGTTTCCAGCGTGTTGATTGTGGTCTTGGTTACTGGCAATGCAATGTCCAAGAACGCTAACCAAATGCATATGCCTTAGCTTTGATAAAACTTCCATCTGTTGAGCCAAGCTCTGTGGTAAACTCTTCTGCTTCAGCTTGATACATCTCACTGTCACTGCTATGCCTTCTCTTAGACAACCTCTGTACAGCTGTTGGAATACAAGAAAATATCGATCAATCAGGCTTTATATCATATATAGTTCATGTCATGTTTGTCTTTGTTTTACCTGTTCGCAGAACAGACTTGCTGCATCAAAGTCGTTCGTCGCTTCTTCCAGTTCCTCCAAGGAGAAAATGCGGTAAGGTGGCAAACCGATCACCGCAGATCTCATGGTTTGCGGTACACGTCCTACGCTTAAAAGATTCTGTTAATGAGAAACTCAATTCAAGATTTCAAAGTAATAATGATAGTCTTTTGTTTACTTGAATCTGGTAGTGACTTAGTGCTGGTGGTTGTGGTGCTGCAAACAGAGACTCTATCGGAGGCATTTCTTTCATTGTTGTTGTTTACTTCAAAAGAATCTTCTTCTGATCTTGATCTTCTTCTTCTCAGGACAATCAAAACCAACAGAACCAAAACTGCTGCAAGGATGACCACACCGATGATTATTAAAATCACCAACCCGAGTTTGATTCCTGCAGAATCTTTCTCTTCAACCTTGGGGACAGGTTCCACAGCTATTGCTTTGCTCGCTTGGTTTTGACAGAAAGAAAGCGGACGCTGATACTTGGCGTTAGGAGTCCCGATCAAAGTCAAGCAATTGAATGAGAAGAGCACTGTCTGGTTCCTGAAACTCTTGGAAGTGTAGCAAGACGGAAGCTTTCCGGTTAGAAGGTTGTGAGAAACGTCTAAAGTTTTAACCTTCGAGGAGCTGCAAGAAGAATTTGGAAGTGATCCGCTTAACAGATTCTGAGCCAAATTGAGATTTTGAAGAGAAGGAAGCGAAAACAGAAACTCCGGAATAGACCCAGTGAATTCATTGGAAGAAAGGTCTAAACTTTGAAGTTTATTCAGCTTCTTGATCTGTTCTGGAATCTTGGACCTAAAGGAGCTGTTCTTCAACGAAACAGCGATAAGATTACTTGGGAGTGAAGGAGCTTCAGGACCGAGATTATTACCTCCCAAATCCAGCTCCTGAAGATTCGACAAACCTCTGAGATCAGAGACAGAACCGCTAAGCAGATTGTCTGATAAAACAAGGCTTTTCAGATTCTTCAAAGACGAAATCTCTTTAGGGATTTTCCCGGAGATGAAATTTGAGCTGAGATTGAGAGATTCGAGAGACGGTGATAAGTTGGTGATGATCTTAGGAGAGAGAGGACCCGAAATTCCGAGTGAGGTAAGCGACAAAGTGTTTAAGCTTGAGAGTGTTGTAAGAAGAGTGAAGAGTTTGTCAGATTTTCGGGAGAGCTTACTGGTTCTGTTTCCGGCGACGGTTAATTCTGTTATGTGACCATTGAAACAGATGATTCTGAAGGAAGAAGAAGGAATGTGGCAGAAATTGGTTGTATTGGTCCATGACTGAAGAATCTGTGGATACTGTAGTTGCTTCTGGATTTCAATGAGAGTTTTTGATTCACTTGAAGTTAACTGAGACTCGGAGAGTAGTGGAAGAAGAAGGAGAAGAAGAAAGAAAGTGAGGGAAAATACATGGCTTTGGAGAGAGTTCTGCATTTTTCTTGGGAAATTTTACAGTGATGGAGATGTGTTTTGGCTTAAAGAAACATAAACTCATTGAAGGTTGTCATTTTTCAGGGATCACAGAGGCAGATCTACTGGGAGAATGGAGAAAACTTGGGATCAAGTAAATAAAAAATTTATAAATTTCTGGGGTAAAATTGATAAACTTTCTTAAGATTTTCGTGGGAAAATTAAAAGAAGAGAAAAACCACAAATTAAGTGGAGGCAATAAATGCGATCTTTCATTTCTTATAATTTTATTTTTTTTTGTTTGTTTGTTTGTTCATTACTGCACATTGCACAACCTAAGCTTGACAGATAGGTTTTAATGCATAGAAGAACACGACTATGATTTTTATTTTATTTTTTACTTCTAGTTCACATTACATATCTGTAATCTCCGTATTGTGTAATCGAAGACTTTCAGATTTAGATAGTATTTTGGTTTAATTTAGCTCAACTTGTTTTTATTTTTTTGGGGTCAAACAATTTAGCTCAAAGAGTACTAGTTTTGATGACCGGTCAGAAGACTCAGCAAAACCTCAAAGAATTAAAAATAAATCAATGTTTTATTTTGTTAATGTAAAAATTCAGAGCTAACCTATATCATAGGATACTTAACACCATTACTAGATTTTCTTTTGTTAATTTTCGTAAACTAATTCATCATGTGCTTTGGTTTTTAAGGGACCCTTTTTTAATGCAACACAATCACGTGATTTTGTTTAAGACATCTATAATTTGGTTTTTGATAAAAAGCTCTGTGTGTGTAGTATAATTGATCAGAGTAGAGATGTTTGGTTACTTGTCGGTGAGAATGAGATCAAGAAATGCATGTATGTCGTTTTTTGTTCTTCAGAAAGCGAAGCCATTACGTTTGTGTCTTTTTCTTTGTAAGTGTTGAGAGATTCTAACAAATGTCGAGCTGTATTCTCTTTGTTCTGATGATCTGTTCACTTACTTTCTCCCTCTCTTTTTTTCTTTTACAATTCCTACTTTTATTAATGAGTGTTATGAAATTATTATTATTGTTTCTTTCTTCGACAAAGTGTTATGAAATTATTTATTGTAAAATATTTATGGATTTTAGACGATGAAGCACATGCAACCGCCTTGGAACAATCGTCACTGCGAAAGTATCACTTAATATTTTCCACAATAGGCATATATATATATGGAAAAATTATAAGATCTATCACATTTTTTAGAAAATTTATTGAATCTTATAACATATACCACAATCTTTTTTCAAATAACGCATATATCCCTAAATCCAACAGTTGCTTTTAGCAGACGAAGTGACATATGCGATTTGACAATTTTGATAAACGAGATAATAAATGCTCATTTTCAATTCATGATTTTATATTTTCGTCTGTTTTGTCCATCACTATTTCTATTCATCTTTTGATAATGTCTACCGTATTGTCCACAACTAGTTTTGTCCACCATGATATTGTCTTCAAACGTTTATTTGTCCATAATCTATCATTTATATGAACTATCACTTTCATTTAACTCGAATAGACATCGTAGATAATAAGTGATATGTTATGGACAAATAAACGTTTGGAAGTAATATTATGTGGACAGAAATAGTTGTGGACAATGCGGTGGACATTATAAAATGATGAACAAAAGTAGCGATGGACAAAAATAGTTGTGGACAATATGATACATTATAAATATGATGAATATAAGTAGAGATGGACAAAATATAAATAGCGATAGACAAAATATAAGTAGCGATGGAAAACAAAAGTCGTGCAACTGTCATGACATGTCAAGTCACGTTTTGGTTAACAAAAACAGCAACTTTAGTGGGGATGTCAAGTCACGTTTTGGCAGAAAGGTGATCTCGTCATTTAACCCTACCCTCTACCACATAATTGTGGTAGTTCTCATAATGTCTAGAATTGTGGTAGTTCTCATAATATCTAGAAATTATGGTAGATCTCACAAATTCCGTACAAAATTGTGGTAGATTAGAAAATATTTCCTATATATATTTTACCCAAAAAAGGTCAAAAACAAAAATTCCAATCAAAATAAGCAACTAGACAACAAAAAAGAAAAAAGGGCGTTAGTTTTGGGCTTCATTGCTTTTCATACTTGTAATTTGAACCTCGCCATTCTAAGCACATTTAAGCCCAAAATATTATACCTTTAAGCCCAAAATATTTAATTTTTTTATTTGTTTCCAACTTAAGTTAAATTGACACAACAACATTAAATATTAGTACAATCCATTAGACTATATATCATAGTTAACTTTTTAAATTATCTACTTGTATTATTACGAATGATGCATTTGAACCTAGCTTCAACTTAATTTCTATAGTAATATATGAAAGGACTCTTTAAAGGAGTACATAAGAACGAGACACGTAATTAACAAACATTTAATGCCTTCTTTCAATGTCAGGAATTAGCGGATTAACCACTTCGATAATGACAGCCTTAATTCTGAACTTTTTTTAAAAAAATCATTAATTCGACAAAAGGAAGGTTATTTCAGTAAATTCCAATAGAAACTACAAATAGCCCATTAACAAGGCCCACTATTAAAATTAGCAAAACACAGTCTAAACGCCGTCGTTTCGGAACCCTCTCTCTCTTTTTGTTGCTCCTCTCTCTCTCACGTTACAAACGGTGAGTGTAATTCTTTCTCACTGTAACCAACCACCATTTTTGGTTTTTTAGGTCACTGCTCCGACGAGGAGCCAAGAAAAGACAACACTTTGAAGTTATTAAGAGAGACGATTCTGTACATCTTCGTCTATCTTCGGCTACATTGGGTATTCCATTTTAGGTTGACATTTTTAAATTTCTTTTTTTTTTAACCCATTTTAGGAAAACCCTCGGAACAACAAAAAAAACTTCCGCTTTTGATTTCTACCCAGATCTGAGTACTCAACGTTTACTCCATCTTCGTTTACTCTATGATTTTGCTTACAACGTTTTTGGGTCTTCTGGTGTCTGTTTATACGAATCTTTCGGTTTTTTTTTTTCGTTTTCCCGCTTGTTTCTTTGTTAAATCGACATAGGTTTTGGTTTATTATCGTCAAAATCTCAGCTTTTTCACTTTATTTAATGGGTCTATGTGTTCCTTTGGCTTTCGTTAACTTTTTTTTTTCCGTCTCTCTCTTTTGATTCATGTTACTTTCGCTTTAATTACTGCACCGTCGATGTCTGTCTTCGTCTTGTGTCTGACTGTTTGGGTTAATCTCTCTCTCTCTCTCTCTCTCTGATTCTTGTCTTTACCCATTTTTAATAGACAAAAAGTTCCATGGATTTTGTGATTTTAGATTTGCTGTTTATTACCTGAAATTCACTGCATTTGTTTTGTTTAACCTAGCTTTTGCTTATACCAAATGTGTTCTTGCTTATGCAGGTTTCTGTTTTCGCAGCAACTTTCTAATTGTAGCCATTAAAAAATGGGAAAGACTCCGAGTCCTGGTAAATGGATCAAGTCTCTTCTTGGGAAGAAGTCATCAAAATCGAGTTTGGAGAAAGGAAGCGAGAAATTGGTAAGAATTTTGGAGAAAGTGCTTGTTTTTTCTTTCTCAAAACATAATGGTAATTGTAAACATTGCTCATATTTGATAGAGATCCGCAAAGAAAGAAGAGCTTGTGGTGAAAGTGAAGGATAATAATGTCTCAAACTTACCTACCGATCCTCCGGTAGTGGTTTCTTCACGAGAAGTTGCAGCCACTCAAAGTGTAATAGTCCCAGATGTTGTAATCGCCGAGAAGCAGCCAAGCGGAGACATTGAAGACAATGAGTCGAATGTGAATCTTGAGTCAGGGAATGACACAGAAGAACTCAAGCTTGAGGAAGCTGCTACAAAGGTTCAAGCTGCTTTCAGAGCTCATCAAGTGAATTTTTCTTCTTGTACATTCTAGTATTGAGATTCCGGGTCTTATATTCTGCTGATGCTCTGTTTTTTTTGGGAACTCGTGAAGGCCCGTGAAGAATTACAAACTCTTAAAGGTATCATAAAGCTGCAAGCAGTTGTCCGTGGCCACTTGGTTAGAAGACAAGCTGTTGCTACATACTCGTGCATTTGGGGAGTTGTCAAGTTACAAGCTCTTGTTCGCGGGAAGAAAGCTAGATCTTTAGAAACCGGAGTTCAACCTCAGAAAACAAATACGGTATTTAATGTCTGCTGGTTTTTAAGTTCCAGTTTGATAACCGTTACTCGATTTTGCTTACAAAGCTCTAATTTCTGTCATCTATTAGGAAACCGAGAATTCTGAAACTTTACAAGGAAGCACATACAGATGGATGGAGAATCCCACGAAGCTCTCCATGATTGATAAGGTAACATTTACATTTTGCTATGTGATTCTGTTGGCACGCTCATGATTGTTTGTTTCCCTGACTTTTCAGCTTCTGGTTTCGTCACCAACGTCATTGCCTCTGAAGATCCAGTATCGTCCCGAGGATCCTAACTCAGCCAATGTGTGGCTTGAACGCTGGACGCAATTGCAAGTTTGGGCTCCCGGTCCACTGGTGATTAAGAGCCTTGTTCCAAAATCTCAGACAAAGAAGCGAAGTTTTCAAGCAGTTGAAACAGACAAGGGAAAACTTAAGAGAGGTATCAAGAAACCACCTGGTGGTTTAAATACTGGAAATGGCTCTAGTAGCCGTTCAACGGCTGAAAACGAAAAGCCTAAGCGAAATGTGAGGAAGGCTTCCTCGCTTGGTAAAGAGCTTTCGAGAATCGAGAATGACAAGTCTAAGCAGAGTTCGAGAAAAAGTACTAGCGCCATAAAGGAAGGGTCTTCATTAGAGGTTAAAGATGAGAAACCTAGAATTAGTCTGAAAAAGGCTTCACTTTCTAATGGGCTAGAGAAACCTACCCGCAAATCCGCTGAGAAGAAGAAAGAGATTGCAGATTCAGTGCAGAAATTGCCTGGTGACAAGGTTTCAGCTTCTGTAGTTGATACTCCGGAAGAAGAAAAGATTAAAGATACCCCTGAAACAGCTTCGAAAGAGGCTGAGCTCGATAAAGATGAGGAATCACCAGTTGTGGATAACTCGGAGCAAGATGAACTCAAAACCGCAGAGAGAAGCGATAAAGCTGAAGAAGAGATCCAAGAGCCTGACGTGCAGATAAGCTCTGAGAATGGAAATGTTGCTTCTGAAAACACAAAGCCAAGCGATAGACGAGCTTCGCTGCCTGCAAAGATTGAGAATCATCATCAAGACGATGGGCTTACACATAGTGGTCGGAAAATCCCAAGCTATATGGCTCCAACTGCATCTGCAAAGGCAAGAGTAAAAGGACAAGGGTCTCCGAGATTTGCTCAAGAGAAGCCTGAGAAAAACGGGACAACACGGCGCCACTCTCTTCCTCCTGCAGCCAATGGTAAGCTAAGTACAATGTCTCCAAGAGCTCACAGACTTCTCATAGCTTCAGCTAAGGGATCAATGAACAGTGACAGATCTTTTTCGTCTTCCAAGGACATTGGTGGTAAGAAGTCTAAAGCTTTATAGACAAGCCTCTTTAAATGTTCAACCTTTACACTGAAATCTACATCCTTTAAACCCATTTTTGCTCATGTTTATTTCAGATAAATCGACGAAAGCTGAGTGGAAACGGTGAAGTCCTTTGGAGGCAATAGAGAAAGCAATCCAAAGAGTCATCCTCATCATCTTACACTGTTGGACAAAGCTCTGAAACCTTTTTTAATCATTTTAACTGTTTTGTTTCTATGTTTTTCTGTGTGTTTTGGTTTGGTTTTTGGTTTGGTTTGGTGTGATGAGTCTTTGACATGTTCTCTTTAGTTTTACTCTCAGATGCTTCGTCTTCACAAACAAAAAGGGTTTTTTAGTAAATATTTCTTATAATGCTCCTCTCTAATCATTTACAGTTTGTTCTTTGAATTTTGCATTTTTAGTTTTTCTCTGTAATACAAGGAGTTAAAAAAGCAAGAAATATAAACTGAAATTGAACGGAACCAAAATTTTCTAATCAAAAGCTAAACTGAAATTTGTATAAGGTCGATTTAACTAATCAAAGATTTTGTAATTGAGCCAAGAACAAAATAGTTTTAACCATATTATGTCACCAAAATTATTTATTTAATATTATCGTCATTTTGTAATTCAAAATTTCAATTCTAATTCCATAGAGAAATCTCCAAACGATTAAAATCCAGAAATTGAACCAAAATTTCAAAACGTTCACCCCTATAAAGAACATCAAATCCATGTAGAGTGAACAGATACATTATTTTACACACAGAGCAGCATACAACAGAAAACTATTATAGTGATTCTATCTTACACGAGGAGACTGATTGTGAGAAGGCAGAGGAGAAGCAACAGGAGTTATGTGCAAGAGAGGCCGATCATAACTATACCTCCTCGGAGATTTCTGTACAACAGATCCATTACTACCTCTCGGAGAATCAATCTGAGCTTGTCTGGTTCCAGTTCCATTACTGCCTCTCGGAGAATCAGTCTGTGCTTGTCTGGTTCCAGTTCCATTACTACCTCTCGGAGAATCAATCTGAGCTTGTCTGTTTCCAATTCCAGTTCCAGGTTTTGTAGTTGTTGATTCAAGCTGATCTAATTTGGCCAAAACTTCTGACATTTTCGGTCTTAGTTTTGCGTCAGGGTTTAAGCATTGCAGTGCAAGACTAGCAGCCGTGTATGCTGCTTTTTGAGGATACTGACCGCCTAATCTAGTGTCCATTATTCGAAAGAGCTTTCGCTTGTCGCCGAGATACGGTGTTGCCCAGTCCACTAGACTCTGTTCCATTCCCACTTTTGATTTGTCCACGGCTCTTCGTCCTGAGAGTAATTCCAGTAGTACCACACCGAAACTGTATACGTCGCTCTTAGCTGTTAATCGACCTGTTGATGAAAATTTAAGATTTGAGCTAAGAGTTTTAGGAAGTAAAGTGTATGAGACTATGAGCTACAAAGGCTAAAGCTTTTAAAGTCAAGGGCTAAAAAGCTTTTGAAGCAAAGGTTATGCTTTTGAGGTTACTCACTAAAACTTTTGAAGCACAGGCTAAAACTTTTGGAGCAAAGTCCAAAGCTTTTCAAGAAAAGGCTTACGTTTTTTTAAGTGAAGGCTATATAGGTTTTGAAGCTATGGCCATTGGCCAAAGATTCTCACCTGTGGCTACATATTCAGGGGCTGCATATCCATGAGTACCCATGACTTGTGTGGACACATGTGTCCGGTCACCAGTAGGACCTGCTTTAGCTAGACCAAAGTCTGAAAGTTTAGCGTTGAAATCCTGTGATTAAGATCGATGTAAAAGTATTGGTTAGAAATGAAGTGAAATAACGAGTAAGGGATGAAGAGAGTTTGCTAATCAGGTTTATTACAGCGTCGAGTAGAATGTTGGCAGCTTTAAAGTCTCTGTATATCACTTGCGATTTAGCGTCATGAAGAAAAGTAAGCCCTTTGGCTGCTCCTATTGCAACTTTCATCCTTATAGCCCATGTGAGTGGCTGCGCGCCACCTGCAAGACCAAAGGAAATCATTTGACGGGGATTACAAAACACGGTATAAAGAATCTAAGATGTGTCGATTTTGAAAAGGAGTTTGCTCAGGTATACGTACGTCTAAAAAGATGATTCTCCAAGCTTCCTTTTGGCATGAACTCATATACCAATAACCGGTCTTCGCCCTCTACACAATACCCAACTAGTTTGACAAGATTTGGGTGACTAAGCTGCCCAAGATAGTTTACTTCAGTCTGAAACCAAACAAACATAAAAAAAAAAATTGTCAGCCAATAATTATAGCACAATTTTTTGACCAAAACCAGAAAAAGAGAAGGAGTGAAAAAAGGCGTACCAACCACTCCTTATGACCTTGAAAACCTTCAGTTTTAAGCTTCTTAACAGCAACAACGATTCCAGAACCCGGTTTCGAAGCAGAAAAAGTTGTTCCATCAATCCATCCTTTAAAAACATAACCAAAACCTCCTTCACCTAAAAGACTATCGGGTCGAAAATTCCTAGTAGCGCTCTTGAGCTCGTTAAAGGTGAAAGCTTTAAGATTTGGTGATGACAATATCTCCCCTTCTGTTCTTGGTGTAGGTAAAGACTCTAAACTGCTGTAAGAATTTATGCTTAAGCTTGAAGGAACTGTGGAACGGCTTGTCTTGCTAGAAACTCTTGAGCCCGATGAAGCTAAATTAGAGCCCAAAAAAGTATCTAAATCAGACTTAAAGAAAGATCATAACTTAAATCAAATTCCTGGAAACTCTTTGAGGCTTAACAATCCTACAAACAGCCAAATCGTAACATTTTAAGCAATTCAACCATCTTAAATCAATTTCCTATAAAACCCTGAGGCTTTAACAATCCTATAAACAGAAAATAGTGAAATCGTAGAGTAACATATCGATTCAAACATCAACCTGTTCCAACATTTAACCCCAAAATTACTCAGAGCTATCTACAGCAGACAAGGTTTGATCTTTGAAGATTCCAAACAAGAACAACAGTTTTAGAAGTTGAGAATTTAGCTTGGACTCGAGGATTTGACTCTAAACCAGAAAGGTAATTGAAGAGCCCATGTGGATGATAAGAAGAAATCTTCAAGAAACAATAGCAGAAACTTAAGCAAGCAACGAAATTGGATAAAAGAGGGAGAAAAAGAAGATAATTTTGAGCTAGGAAGAAAAAAAACAAACTTACCAGAATTAGCATGAGGAGTATGGCTGCTATTATCCACTTTAGCTGATGAATCTAAGCAATTACCCATTTTTCTCGAAAATAATTAACAGATTCAAAAGAACATCTGAAAATGGAAGCTGGGGAGCTTCTTCTTCTTAGCTTTTTTGTTTCTTTGTTTTCTCAACGGCGCAAAGTCTGGGAGTAATTGAAATGGGTAAAATTTAGAAGAAAAAAAAAAAAAAAAAAAAAANAAAAAAAAAAAAAGGAAAGATATTTAGAAAATAAAAAAATCAGAATGTGAGAGAAGAAGAAAGGAACGTGAAATTCTGAAAGAACACAGAGAAGCACAGCACACCATACATCCAAAAGTCCTGGTGGTGGGCTTTTCTTTAAATTACGATTCTACCCCTTTTGCTTTGTTCCCCGTGGTCCGGGGCTTTTCTTGTAAATGACCAAAATGCCCTTGCGTCCCGTCAATATGACTGTTATGCCGGGTTTTTCCGAGCATCGAAAAGGGGTTAGTTTGGTCAATAGCGTTGCTAGATCTGGTTGCGTATTTGCTTGCGTCAGCAAATCCACGTCAGGTTGTAAAGCTTCTTTACATTTACCTTTAAGCAAAAGCAAAAACTCCTAAGATGCATCAGATCTAAAATGATTTTCAGTCACTGTGATTAATTGGTAAAAGATTCGATTAATATTAATAGATAAATCTAAGATTTAATAAATTATAATTGGGTACAGAAGGTTTAATAATACTGTTTAATAGAAAGAGATAGTTAACACGCTTTTGGAATATTTTAATTTCAAGTGTATAAAAACTTTATTCCATGCATTGACCCAAGAAATTCCTCTATCCTACTATTCACATTACCTTTCAGATCCAAGAGCTTTTTTTGGCCACACTACACCCTTCACACGTGTGAACACGAAAAATATGAAATCTTTTTATAAATTATCAGAAATTATCGTAGTGTAAAATTCTGAAACATAGAAAAAAAAGGAGAGTGGAATCAGTAAACAAAATATCAAATGAAAAAAACGTATATCTCTTTATGGAATTTTGAAATGTATAAGCACAAAATGCCACAAATCATGATTCCGTCTAAATTTTAGAAAGAACAAAATAATTTTGTAATCAATCACAGTCGTCGTGTAAACTTGCTTTTTGTATAAAAAAAATAACAAGCACGGTAGAACGAGTAAAACAAACCTTACTAACGCTATAACGCAAAATGGAAAAATATTAAATGGTAATTTAGAATAGTTTCATAAATAACAAACTCAATCTAATTTGATATTAGCGTTTTCTGAGTAATGGTCGGATGAGATTGTTACGGTTGTGCCACTCCAATTATCATAATTGTATATTTGTATAAATTTTTTTTTGTCGGCAATTGTATAACATTAAAACCACAAATATAAAATGTACGTATTTTGCTAATTGATATATGATATCACCAAGTGATTTGTAACTTGTAACAATAGCATAAGGTTTAAATACGAAGCATGTGAATAGTAAGACGACAAAAAGTATGTGAATAGTAATATTTTGACTATTTCAAACTCTTCTATATATTTATTTTGTCAACCATATTATCTGTCTATTAAGCCATCCATTATGAGTCATGGATAAAGTGTACTTATACGTAGTTTATTAATTATGTCTGAGTGCATATTATTTTATTTGCAATCATATTTTATGCTTTCAACCTTCTTTTATTCGTCAATAATATTATCATCTTTGCCTTTACACAAAAGTATCTTATCACCTTTGTTTTTATAAATCACTTTAATATTTTATTAACACATAAGTTGATGCCTACACATCAATATAATCGACGAGTTTCTTATTTCGTCCCCTGAGTATTCTATTAAAACTCTTAGAAAATTAAAATTTTGTGATAATCGAAATCATATATATAAAAAAAGAAGGGGCTCTCTCCATAGCTTGCCACCTCATCACTCCAAAAATTGACATATATTCTTATATTTTTAATGATAACCTAAAATAATAAATAGTTTGCAAAAATCTATTCATTTTCTCTCATATGTTTTAGGGGTTTTTCGGTTTTTTATTTCAGCAACTCCAATTATAAAACAAAATACAAATCATTTAAATCAGTTTCTAAACACCTCCAATTATAGACTCATACACACAAAATTAGAAGTCAGATCTTTAGTGACCGTGGTGTAAAGATTATACAGTCCTGCCGATGACACATCCAGAACGACTCCGGACCAAAGATTTTGAGTCAATTGTAATTATGTATGATTTTACTGAATCTACACTGGAATGTGTTTTTACTGATAATCTGAAAGTATTGAATGTTGGACATGTCAAGAGTCACTTGCTGGTTACTGATATTTTCTTCGTGTATTTATATCTCTTAGATAATTCTCAGTTTGTAGTTTTTTTTTTCAATGTTTTAATTTACACTAATTTCTAGATGTATCAGAGAAAGAAGCTCGAGCTGTCAACGCACCATGGTATGTTAGTTTTGATCCACAATCATTTTTTTGTCCGAGTTCGATTATGTTGATGAAAATAACTTATGGCCAGTGATTGGAACTATAATGTGGTGTTTGTCTCTATTTTTTTAATTATCAAAGTTAGAATAAATATCAATTTATCGTTAATTTTTATGCTTTTAATTGATATCATTTACAAAGCATTTGTGATTAGAAAAATATGATTTAATAGTTTATAGGATTACGAATAATCAATACAACAAATTGTTTAAAAAAAAAATAGTTTTATATGTCTATGTACAAAAATTATTATTATCGAAAACAACATATACGAAAAACCTGCGCGTTTGCATATTTGCTACATCATCACTCCAGAAGAGGACACGTGTCCTATATATCAAAACCGTAATTAATAATTTGATGACTCTTCATGTCTTCGTATATTAAACTCTTAAATTTTTCTTCAAACGTTATTTTTTTTTGACAAAGATCTTCTTCAAACTTTTCCCGAATTTATTTCTGGTTTGTCCAATTCGATCGTAGAGATCTCGAAGTTTCTTAACGCAATGCATAAGCGATTTGTAGGAGATCGAACGATCGTTTCGGAGAAATATCTTCATCGAGTTGAAAGGAAAACCTCACTTTGCTTACTTAAATTTGAATGGAGAGGTTAAGGGTATCCCTGGATTGAGGCGATGTTGTCGTCGTACACGTGGCTTGAAGAGATAAAGTTGAAGATGATGGTGGTGATTGACGGACGAGTGTTTGGAGCTCATCGCGAAATCATTTTAAAAATTTCAAGGTTCTTGTCTTTTCTTTTAAGAATGGTTCACCGATGGTCTTGCTCCTATCACTGCCAATTGCAGGTAATTTTAGTACAACAAATTAGTTTTTGTAAAAATAGTTTCATATGATTATATAAAAAAATAATTTTTTTTCAAAACAATATATAAGAAAATTCTGCGCGTATGCGCGGATATTGGCCTAGTTATTAATGATTAGGAGTCATTTGTGAGTCTGACCCACTTTGGTCAACTCAAAGCACCCAGCGAAACTTCCCAACATGTTGCAATTTTTGCAGACAAGCGTGTGGTTTTTCGACAACCAAACGGCGTGTAGTTTTTCTTTTTATCTCAGACACGGAGACCATTACACGAGTTGAACCCCAAAGTGCATACGCGTCATCGTAGCCAATCAAAAACGTTAAGTGAGATCATCAGTCCAGTGCCTATCCTCCACGTGGAACATCGACGTCTATTTTCGCGCCTTTGTAATAAACTTCGTCTTCCATAATCCGAAACTAACATTTTTGGTTTGAGACTCTCGAATTCGATCGCAGAGTGAATAAGGAATAGTGAAATTCGAATCGAAGCTTCTCCGGAGGTATAATCGGCGGTGTGGGGGCGTTTCCGGAGAGCGATGGAGGTCCATGGCTCCGGATTCCGGCGAATTCTGTTGTTGGCGTTGTGCGTCTCCGGGATCTGGTCCGCCTACATCTACCAAGGCGTTCTTCAGGAAACTCTGTAAGGAAGATTGTTATGGCGGATCGATTTTCGTCGCTTAGTTATCATCGTCACTGCTCGATTCGGCTTGTAGTTGTTGCGAGATTGTTGCTTATTTTAGAAACTTAGTTTGCATTACGGGCAATGATTCGTATGCGAATGCACTTACGTATTCGAATGTTTGAATTACTATAGACATAGCTGCAGGAGTCTGTTCTTAATCCGTACGCAACTGCACTAGTGTATTCGTATTCTGTAGTTGGAATTCCTAGAGGCATAGCTGCAGGAGCTTATTTTTAATCCGTATGCAAATGCACTTGTATTCGAAATTTGTGGTTGGAATTTCTAGAGACATAGCTGCAGAAACTTGTTATTGATCCTTACCGTATTCGAAATATCTGGTTGGAAATTCTGGAGACATAGCTGCAGGAACCTTATTTTGGTCCATGGACTTAAAAAAAAAAAAAAAATCGTTTTCTGATTAGGTCCACGAAGAGATTCGGTCCAGATGAGAAGAGATTCGAGCACCTGGCATTCTTGAACTTGGCTCAAAGTGTCGTATGCTTAGTCTGGTCTTATATAAGTGAGCGTTTTTCCAATTCCATCTCTATTTCCTTATCATCGAATACAGACAAATGGAGCTGAAAATGTCTTTGTCTGCAATCTGATTATGTCCACATTGTCCAGTGATTAAGCTCTGGTCAAATGCCGGTAATGGTGGAGCACCATGGTGGACGTATTGGAGTGCCGGCATTACTAATACGATTGGTCCTGCCATGGGGATTGAAGCCTTGAAGTATATCAGTTATCCAGCTCAGGTAAATTTTTACCTGATCCTTAATACTCAGATTATGGTTTTAAAATATTTCTTAGGTAAGCGATGGGTTGAATTCTGATCTTGCTTCGTTTTGCAGGTCCTCGCAAAATCTTCAAAAATGATTCCAGGTTAGGTATCTATCTATAGTTTTCAAACTTTAATCCATTATTATCTCGAAAGGATGATTATGAAACTCTCTTTCTTACATATATCTTCTCAAGATCTCTCTGTTTATTGTATTTGTGTGTTTTTTCCATGATGCAGTTATGCTGATGGGAACTTTAGTTTACGGAATAAGATACACTTTCCCTGAGTACATTTGCACCTTTCTTGTCGCGGGAGGAGTAGCCATCTTTGCTCTTCTTAAGGTATGCAAATCTGCTCATCCAAAAACCTTGATCATATTACTAAGCTTTTGATTTGCTTTTTTTTTTTTCAGACAAGCTCTAAGACAATTAGCAAGCTAGCACATCCAAATGCTCCCCTCGGCTACGCACTTTGCTTCTTAAACCTCGCCTTTGACGGATTCACAAACGCCACCCAAGACTCCATTGCCTCAAGGTATATATTGATCTGACATTGTATCAAAACATAAACATATACGTACAATCTGCCATCTATAACCATATCACCATACAATGAATTTTTTACAGGTACCCGAAAACCGAAGCTTGGGACATAATGCTGGGAATGAACTTATGGGGCACAATATACAACATGATCTATATGTTTGGATTACCACAAGGGATCGGATTCGAAGCAATTCAGTTCTGTAAGCAACACCCGGAAGCAGCATGGGACATTCTTAAATACTGTCTATGCGGTGCCGTGGGACAAAACTTCATCTTTATGACGATAAGTAACTTCGGGTCACTAGCTAACACGACCATAACCACGACCAGGAAGTTTATTAGCATCGTTGTGTCATCGGTAATGAGTGGAAATCCATTGTCGTTGAAGCAATGGGGATGTGTTTCTATGGTGTTTGGTGGTTTGTCGTATCAGATTTACCTTAAATGGAGGAAGTCGAAAAGAGTGGAGAAGAAGCAAAAGAGTTGAAGAAAGAGTGAAAAAAACACTGAGAATGGCTCTGTGTTTTTTTTTTCCCTCATATCTCTAAATTATATTTTTAGATATTTTTGGTTGTTTGTGTTTAGTCAACCGAAAACATTTATAGAGAATCTCAAATCAGCTTAGTCAACTGTAAAGCTAGTGATTAGTAGAGATACCGAAACTAGTGATTAACGTATGGTAACATTTATGTTTATTCAAACATATTATTTAAAATTTTGTGATCGGATCTTTACTATATTCAACCCAGATCACTGGTTCTAGCGGTTTTCATCCAGTTTAAACAGTTAAGTAGGAATTTGGGTTTTGATGTGAACCGGACTAAAAACGATTCTTGGTCGGATCGACCGGTATGGTTTAGAAAATATTGAATTTTTTAATTAACTGAAACTTGAATTTTTTAATTAACTGAAACCCGGATTAGAAGAGTACAAAGGAAGAGAGGTTGAAAAATTCAAACTAAAAACAAAAGGAAGAAAGTGATGATTACGTTTTGTCTTCCACTAACCAACACTTAAAACACCTCCCATCTTATAGTGAAGCAGATCCAGATCCAGCTAAGAAACCTCTTCATTTGAATTCTTTCTTTCTGCAACTATAACCAATGGAAGAAGGAGAAGATGAACAAGAAAACATAGGTACGTTTACAATAATAATGAAGATACCATAATTCACACCAAAATCAAATCATTTCCACTCATATAATCTCTTTACAAATCACATGAATCTTCTTCAGAGGGAAACAAAGGGAAAGGGTTTTATAGCAAACAAAAAATTTCCTTTTTTCTGTCTTCTTCTTCTCACACCTATGAGAAGTTACTACAGAAAGAAAATTCAAGGCAAAGTTTTTTTTTTTTTTTCTCCTTGGCTTATCTTTTCTTCTTTCTTCTTCTTCTGTCTGGATTCTAATCATTACTGTATATAGAAAGACGAGATGCCTCTCTGAAGTTGTTTATCTTCCTTAGTTTACACTCTGAAACAAAAACTCTTAATTTTATGTAATATATAGGTTCTGTACAGAGAGAATCCAGAAAACAATAAATCAAGAATTCATGGGGGAGGAAAAAGCCCGGATTATGTATCTGGGTTTGACCCTTAAAGAGGGAGACAAACGAAAGAATTTTTCTTCTCTTAAGACACACAAATCAAAATAGAAGAACCACATACTCTAAGCCTTTTTTATGAATGGCTTTGAGCATGACAATGAAAAGAAACTCTCCTAATGAGTGAGCAAAGATTTGAATGCTGAGTATCTGAGAGGGAAACTCAGTTTCTGAGATTGGTCTAGACTTAGAAATGTTACCTTTAACATTCTAGATTCTAGATTATGAACGCTGATGAAAAAAAATGCAGATCATGGCACGCCCGCTTCACTAAAACTTTTCAGGCCGATATGGCTGCAAACCTATGAAGAAATCTAAGCAAAAAAAAGAGGGGAAGAAATGCAAGTTATGTCGACTCCATGAGGACATAACCGCGGTTCTAGGGACGGTTTTTTTGGTTTAGAGCTTTGGTTTGGTTTGGTTTACAAGCTATCGAGAAGGACTCTTTTGCAAGGAGGTGGTTGTGAAGGATTAGCACTTGGACATGGAGATGGGGACTCGACACCGAGTGTTTTTAGCAGAAAGTTCCTCTCCTGCAGAAACAGATCAATCAGTTTAATTTTTTATAAAACTATACCTGAAAATTTTCCACAATTCAATTAATTAGGTGCAAGCTTACACTTTCAGAGAATTGTGGGCTTGGGATGCCTGCTGCTAGAGATCTGAACAATGGAGTGACTTGAACAGGCGAGTTAAACTCTTCTTCACCAGGCATAGACACAATCTCATTAGGGTTCTTTAGGATATCGTGACAAGTTGAGAGTAAATCCACTTGTTCCACAGTTGCATCAGACACAATCCCTTTATCTTGTAGTAACTCCACGCCATTTTGCTTCTCCGATATTGTCTGAGTATCAGACATGGGTTGTTGGGTTTTATCACCAGAAGGATGCGGCAATACAGTTGATCCTGAGCTATATTCAGAGCTTGCTGGTGAATCATGGAGATCAGGTTGCCTATAAGTGGACATTTAATGCTCAGAAACCATTTAGGTGTAAAACCACAACCATTTCTATAATAAAAATGTAATATCAGAACCTCCAAGATGCTTGACTATCTTCATTGCTACTCCTCAAGTCTTCAATAAGATCCTTAAATTCCTCGAGTTGGAAATCCATGTCTGGCATTCCATATCGGAATATATCATTCTCTTTGCTTTTATTCAAGAAATCCTGCAGGACCTGCACATATTAGGAACAGCAACAACAACACTTCTGTTATTAGAAAGCTCATAAAGGATCATTCAACAGTGTGTTACAGCCTCTTGAAAGTTTTTTCATTTCCAGTTCATAGTTTCAAAGTGTAGTGACCAAAATGAGTTGAGAATCACAGCAAAACCCCGCATAGTTACCTTCCAGGCATTCTCCATGCTTTGTTCTGTGTTGTCTGCATTAACTTTCTGGGCCAATGAACTGAGAAGCTCAGCTTGTTGCATCAAAGCTGTTACCTTTGGATCATCCTTCTTAAGAAACACCTCTTGATCTTGATTACCTTTATCCTCACCTATTTACCGAAAAACACAACTTAGCAAAATAAGAACTCGCTATGTTGCATTTTTACTAATGTTCTCACATCAATTTTCCAGGATAAGCAACAACAACAACAAGAGATTTGCGCAGAGTTGTTTACCGTCACTCTCTTTCGTACTGTCTGTTTGATTCTGCTCCTCCGTGCTATCGATACTTGTGGCATTGTGGGCTAGTACCGAAAATGGAGGTCTTATCTGCTGATTCACACCCGAATTAACCTTTACATGTGATCTGTCCCCATAGCTAGTAATCTCTGTAGCATCTGGAATGTGACTTCTCCTGAAATAATGAACATGACCAAATTATGTCAATAAACATTTCAAAGATATCTTCATTGGATCAATGGGGTCCCAAAAGAGAAACCAAAACAAGGTTGTCACCTCATTTTCTTAGCAAGAGGGGATTCACTTTCGGCTTTCCGAGGTGTACTAATACCATCTGGGAACAACATTCTTTTGTTGTTTGAGTTGACACAGCAAGCAATCCTGTTCTCTTTAGCCATGGCTTCATACTTAGCTCTCTTCTTGCACAGTGTTGTGAACCTGTTCTTCACAGCATTATCCGTTCTACACAAAGAACACGAAAGAAAATTTCACCAGACTGATTCTTTCATTTCATATTCATAACTTCATTCACCATTGAAGCTTTTTGTTTGTTTGTTCTGTGTATATACCTGCCTGAGACCACTTTTGCTATCTCAGTCCATCTGTTCCCAAACAATCTCTGTGCCTATAAAACCAAACACATACAAGATCAAACACAAACTATAATCTCTTCATCTATGTAATATAAAAGATGTCTAACCTCACACAAAAGTGTATCTTCTTCAGGGGACCAACCTCCTCTCTTGAAATCAGAGTTTAAGTATGTATACCATCTGCAAAACCAAAATCCATGATCGGATTAAACAAAACCCAAAAACTCCAGAAAAACCATAATTTCGATTTTGAATTAGATTGAACCAAACCTTCTTCTACACTGCCTTGTGCTTTTATCAGTGAACTTGGATGCAATGATCGCCCAACTAGTATCAATCAACAACAAAAATCCATTCTTTCATCAGAATCAATCAACCCAATGAAACAGAAAACTCCCCAGAAAAATTGATAAACAGAAAAAACTCACTTTTCATTTCCATGTAAACTGATTTGCTTTCTCAGTATATCATCCTCCTGCAAAACCCATATCAGAAACTGTTCGATTACAGAGCAATAAAACAGAGATTTATCAATATTATTGTATAATATATAGACCTCTTGTGTCCAAGTAACAATATGACGCTCCTTCTTTTTGGAATCTTCGTTATTAACGATCTTCTTCTTCTTCTTCTTCGTTGTCTCTTCCATTAATTTTTTCTTCTTTCTTTCTCTCTCCAACGCTCTCTTCTGTAAATTCTTTTGTCTATTGTTTTCTTCGACGCTCCTTCTCCTTTATTAAAACCCAAAACTATCTCTATCTCACTGAGACCCCTCCAACTCTTTTTTTTCTTATCCGTAAAAAAAACCCAAACTTTTTCCAGGAAAACACAAAAAAAAAAAAATCAAAAGACCCTAATTTAATTAAACTCACTCTGAAAAGGAACTCATTTTCATCACTCGCACACACTCCTGCTTTTTAAACCTCACAAAAATCGTCTGGATTCGTAAGCAGTTATTAATTTCACAAAGACTGAATTTCGACGAAACGGAAAAAGGAAAAGGGATTCTTATAGAAAGAAAGAAACAAAAAAGTTGAGATTTTTTACCCAAATTGAAATTAGGAATTTTTAAAAATTCCCCTTTTGTTTTGTATCATTCACGATTCATGAACATTGGTTTCGTTTAGATAAATCTCATAGCCATTTGGAACTATAATAAGAAATTAAAATTATCTCATTACTCTCTCTCTCTCTTCCCTTCACATGACGTCATGACCCCCCTTTTTGAACTTCTCTCTCTCTCTCTCTAGATTTTATTTTCAACAATTTTGGGAATTTAAGGAAAAAAAAATCAAAAAAAGAAAATGAAAAAAAGGCAACGTATGGATGGGTTTAGTGCGCGGGTATGAAGGGAAGTTTGAAAAATAACGCTGAAATCCATGTGTCTCCCCATTAATGATTCTCTTTATTTATTTTATTTTCTTTCTATTTAATTCGATATTTTCATTGTTATGTAGTATTACATCTATGAATGTATTTTTAATTCAAAAAAAAAGATTTAGAAATACAGTATAATTTAGATTTTTTAATATAGAATACAAAAAAAGTTTATACATTCAAAAACTTGCCTTAAGTTACACACAAACGAACGTGGTGATTTTATTACCTCGTTGTCTAGAGCTTTTGTGGGGAATATGATTACTTTTTATGGTTCTCTAATTTGATCAAATTGTTTTTTAATTACAGAAACGAATATTTCAAATTTTTGCGTCTGAAAGTGCACATGGTTCGATTCGTGATCTTCAAGCCATAGGTGTATATATTGAACATGATTTTCATTTTTTCACTCCGATTTTCAATTTTATTGTGTTTTCGTCTTTTGGTAGATAATGTACTTAATTAGTTTGAAATGTAACTAGTGTGACTTTGATTGGATACAATTCTAGTTTTAGGTTATCTCACAATTCTTTTTTTTTTGATAAAAAAGGTTAAATCACTTAAAACTGAAAGTCCTAAATTAAATTTATATATGAGAAAATAGTGAACAATTATTGCAAGGAGATTTGACAATGTTGTTATTGTTGTTTTGTTAAAAGAGTATACGACAATTTACGTGACTCAACTAGCAACCATTGCTTTTTGTTTCAAAAATTTCGAGACTTAATTAAATTCGTTTTTCTATAATGTTTTTCTAGAAAATTATCACTGTGAATTAAAAAGATCATGCAAACGAGATGCTTCAAGTCAATTTAACCGAACTTGAACCTTTTTTGGTAGATACCTCCTATTATTTGCACTTATATATAATTCAAACCGTTGTTACTTAAAACAGTTCGTGAGAATGAATTTAAGTATTTTTTATTTGTGATTTTGGTAATCACATGGATAAGATAAAAATTAAAATTTAAAACTAAATAATTAGTTGGGATTAGTTCAAAGTTTGACCAGAAGGTTGAGGTACACGTGATAAGTGAGCGCGTGACGTTTGGAAATTTGGAATTCTAGTCATAAGAGCATCTCCATCAAAGAATTCTCAATGAGTTTCTCACAATAAAAATAAAGAAAAACTAAAAAAAAAATATGAGAAAGAGTGAAAACCAATTCTCAAATGAGATATTTTGAGAAACTCTCATCTAGGACACATGACTCTTTATTACTGGCTCAACTTTGTTTTCTTAAATCACACATTCAATAGTTTAGAATATCAATTAAATAATTTGTATATTATTATTTTTTATTTTTATTTTTTTCTTAAAATTCTTAAAATAAATTTATCTATCTATCAAGATCCATCATGCATAAGTTTAAATTATACATTAATATTGTTTTTAGTTGATATTTTTAAAAGTTAATACATTAATATATTGATGAGAAACTCAATGGGTATCTCATCAATAGAAATAAAAATTTATATTAAAGTTTTCACAATAAAATATATTTAAAATATTAGTATTATATTAGTGAGATATCTATTAAGTATCTCACCAGATGCGGATTTTAAACAG
The DNA here is from genome assembly GCA_900406395.1 of Kernera saxatilis. Lineage (NCBI taxonomy): Eukaryota > Viridiplantae > Streptophyta > Magnoliopsida > Brassicales > Brassicaceae > Kernera > Kernera saxatilis. The sequence goes on from OVAY01000431.1 coordinate 41,588, forward strand.
CAAAGCACTCTGACATATCACATTTTTGTTTTACTATTTTTTGTTTTGCTTTTAATTTTTTTTTTTAATTACAGTATTAAGTTATTACTTGATGTGTAACTTGTCTACATCCATTTTTGCATTTATTTTTCCATTAAATTGATTCTCCCTATACTACAGATTTATTGTCCGATGTGCTTTTGTAGGTTTAGGACCGTACAAATTTAGGTTGTATTTTAAAATTTAGTCTGAAAATAAACTACAATTTCTAAAATTTATGCTTTAGAATAAAAGACACACAAAATAGGATTATATGTGCCGTGAGTTTTAGGATAGGCTAATAATAAAAGTCTTTAATTTTGAAGGGTTGAATGTACTGTACAAAATACATTTTTTTCTAATCATAACTTTAGTTTAATTCTGTTATTCCATTCTATTTTTGTATTCTACTAGAAAATGGTGGATACAAAATTTTGATGGTGGGATGATGATGTGTGCATGCCACGTGGGACATCGCGAACAAACTTGTCGTCCTATATGTATGTATAAAGGCACGCTTACATATATGTGTATGTTTCTTCGTCAAATACATGTGTTTGTGTACGTAAAAGTTTAGAGTATATTTTTTTTTTTATAAAATAAAAGTTTAGAGTACTTGACACTAGAATATTGTTTTTATATTTATGTTTCTTGTACTGTTGTTTATCTATTTATTATTTTTAATAAAAATAAAACTGTAACTACTTTCGTGATATATTATTTATTTATTTTTTGTTATAGAACTTTTACTTATCATTATTTGTTTCATTTTTTCACAAACACATCACTCGCAAAATCAATTCCGTACTAGTTTCTTACCATTAAATATATTTTTTCAATGCGTTTATTTGATATATTATTCCGCATTTCCAAACACTTCAACTATAGTTGGAACCAAATATTATGTCTCTTTCTTGATCACAATCCAAAAACCCCTCCCGCCAAAACGTTGGACTCGGTTCACACTTCACAGTAACAAGATTGAAACCCTAGCAGTATCTGTACTGTATCTCTGGAAGTCAATGCTCGTGTTTTTGTGATTGGACATATATAGTATAAATTGTCACACTATTTATATCTTCATATTAAATAAAGCCTCTGTTTAAAACAGGTGCACATAACGGCTGAAGCTAAAATAGGAGGAGGATCTATTTTCATTTCTCTCTACGTTTGTCTTTCCAAACAATGCAGATTTCATACTTATCCACCAAAATTTTGACATATGTCAAAGAAAAAAAATCTTTGTTGAAATATGATATAAGTGAACTACATATATGCATATATATATATATAAGTAACAGAACCACCTCTCTCAATCTAGTGATCTTTATTCAAAATATTGGTGATTACTTATATGTCAGATGAATAGTAAAATAATAGAAAAATAATAGAATATAAACATTTGAGTTGGACAGTTTTTTTTTTTTTGAATTATCACAAAACGCTAAAATTATAATGTTTGTAAGATAATAAATTTTAAATTTTTAGTTACGTTTTTAAAACGCACATTATAGATAACATAATTACTTTTTAAAATGTAAAAACGTTAAATATGATGAATGTTGTGAATGATAAAAACAAAATACCAGAATCACATTTTTAAAACATGAATAAGTGGTATATCATTTATCATATTTATATCATAGTATCATTTATCATATTATATCATAGTAAATTAAATTTGAATCCGGCAATTTTTAATATACGATTTAAATGTTAAACAGAAATAACATAGATGCCATGGAAGTAAAAAAGGTCGGTGATATGAGAGAGGCCCACAAGCAGCCACAAAAAGGCCGACTATGATAAACAATGGAACCCAATGCAAAAGTTCACTCCTTTCTCCTCTCATTTTATCACAATTTTTTACACTAAAGTTTACATTTTCCTTTCTTTTCTATCTGCCAACAAAGTTATAGTCTTTATAATATTCGCTCTCCCTTTTGCAATATTTCTTTATATACGAACCTTTATGAAAAAGAAAAAAAAAATTAGTTTTCACATGATTAAAAAATCGGATGTTAATTTTGCAATTGTCCAACTTTCACTCGTTTACTATGTGTTGGACTTCATCAGTTGAGTACGATATATATTGTAAGCTAATCATGATTAACTAGGTTTAATATGTTTTCTTAACGATCTTGGATTTTCCATGGTGTTTTATATTCGAATATAAATGCATAAAAAACTAAGAATTTTTTTATTTAAAATATGACTTATAAACCAATTAATTTTTAATTTAAATAATATGTTTGCTATTCAACATCTATATCATATTTTTTATTATGAACAAACTAAACTAAAATAAAATAAAATAAAAAAGGATGGAGAGGAAAAAGGATTCCCTCCATAACATGGGTCGTTCTCAATTCTTTATGCCTCAAAAATTTGTCATATTGTGGCTTTTGGGCTCTACTCTGAAAGAGAGTGAACATTTATCTCCCATCACTTCTACATAATATTCTCATTGGATAAATTATTTGTAGCTTCCTATTTCCTAAACCTATAATGCAACTTTACCAACACCAACTACACACACATAGTCTTCTTTTAATTTATTTAATTACTATATTTTTCACATCATGTACTTGGGGGGTTTTTCTTAACTCAAATGGATCTATCTCGGTTAAGATTTTCATTCATTACACTAATAGTTTGTATGCCATAAACTCATTTTATGACTTATGAACTTGTACCACATGTTTTCCACCAAAATACGAAATTACAATAACTTTATAATATTAACTCCAATACAAAATTAATATATAAATGCATGGAATTTAAAAGTATGATACACAAAATTGGAATACAAGCCAAGACGTTAAGAAAACATAAATTGCAACAGAAGTATTTTATTATTGTATAATACATTTATCACAAATTTCATGATTATGGTGGGTTTCATATTGATGATGGAAGAATATGTGAGATAAAATTGGAAGTATAAAGGAAATGTGGGAAGAGATTGATTGAATTTTTTTCCAAGGCTATGGCCAACTCTTATGGACTTTGCAGCAATATTTTTAGACTAAATCCCTGACACTATTGCCTTATTCATCCCCACACATTATATACATCTTTATAAATATTAATTAGGGTCGTATATTGTTGTTTTCTAAAGAGTTCCATTCTCATCCCCATAAAAAAAGAGCAACACTATTTATGTATGGTCTACTTAGCATGCTTATCAAAGCAAAAGGAAGAAAAGAAGGAACAGTGAGTCCACATTTTATTAATATTTATATAATCATAATATTTTGCAACTTAAAAAGGAAAATAGAGCACAAAGTATTGGTATATTGTGTGACAAGGAAAAATATAGTTTTGGTACTTATCAAATCATTTTAAAAGAAAAACATAATTTTTATATCATATATTTGATGTTTGATATAAATATTTGTTTGATTATAATCGATAGTTCCCACTACAATCTTTAGATTCTAGTACATTAATTGTTACCGATGATGATTTTTATTTATTTTTAAGAGAAATATACAAATACTTCTTTGCAACGTTATATACATGTTTACGTCCTTTTTCTGTTTTAAGAATAGGTGACTCACATTGTTTTTATTTTTTAAGAACTCTCATTGTTTTCAAAATATAGAATGAAAATATATATTTTTGGATAACCACTTACCACTATTCAATTGGTTTGATGAGGAAGTGGTCCAGTGAAGATGGTGGCAAAAAAAAAATTAGTGAGTAAAAACAACTACTTTAAAAACTATTAAAAAACTTAATCCATGTATGTGGAAATGATTAGTTAAGTAATTGTTAAGTGGGAATTGATGGGTTTTGTTGTTGGAGGAATGGCCCAATTTCCCAAAGAGATTTTTAGTTTTATTTATTTATTTATTTATTTGCCTAGTTATACTAATAGAATGAGAGATGTGTATCTTTTCCTACTTTCATCTTCTTTACATGATCTCATCATTCCAAGTAGAGCGGCCACTGCTCCAATCAGTTCCAACCACTTGTCATCGTGTTCTACTGTCTCTTATATATATATATATATATATTTTATTTTATTTTTCTCAACATGTTTAAAATTAAAACGGTTTGTAAATCCAAACCGGAGGAACAAAGTTTACAAAATAGTATCAAACGGACGCTATTTAACACTATCTGCTAGATTATCCGTTTTTGAATTGAGAGATCGAGATATCTATGAAAAAAAGAAGGAAACAAACTGACTCTTTAACATGTTTATCTCCTCCAAGTGAATCGCGAAGGCTGGCCAATCCTTTGGTGTAGAAACCATCTTCACCGCATCAAAACAGTATGTGGTGATAAGGGAACCTGCACAATATTAATATTTATTGTTATTTTTTTTAATTCAATATTAGATTTGAGTTCAAATAATAACACTACGATTATATCACTAATAGAAACCATTAAATTTGTATTACGGCATCTTTATGTCTTCTGCATTCATGGTCCTATGATCATCATATAATAAAAATTATTCACATTACATACGTTAAATTATTTATATATTGAAAGCATATGGTATTGGATGAGTGTGAAGCTCCACTAGTTCTTATTATTATGTAGCCAAAATTATCAACTATTTCGTGAGAAACGTGAAACTTTATAAGAAGTTCAAAAGCTTTCATAATACAATAATACGGTGGCTAAACAATGATGATCATAGCCCATTAATCACTAGATACTATGGTTTACGTTTCAATAGGTATTCTTAATTTTGACATTATAATTGGATAAAGCTAAAATATATGGTTTTATGTAAATCTGTTTATTATATCCTTAAAGTCTACATATATACTATTTTTTTGGGAAAGGAATTTTCATCTTTCTGAAAGTGGAAAGGTAAATTTGCAAATGAAAACTTAAGCAAGCAAAACAATTGGCTTTTCTTTGTTATATAGTTTAAATGTGAATACAAATGCCAAATCTGTGGTCTTAATTAAGCTTTGTTAATTTTGTCTTGTTTGCGTTCTTTGAAATAACATTATTTTCGTTTCAATTCACAAATATCAGTAAGTTAAAAGATGATAAGTCAAATTTCTCACCTATGGTAATTAAATTATAAATGGAGCCAAGATTATAAAACCCGGTGATGGTGATTGGGGTTCGGAAACGAGGGGTTCAAATTTCAATGTCGCAAGAGCATTACTAACACAGCTATACTTATATTATAAATTATGTATCATGATTTTAGGAAAATTTGTTAAGCCAAAAACTTATACTCCCCAAAAAAAACAGTGCAATATAAAGATATACGTCAGAATTTAAGTGGAATCTATAGTTACCGCGTAACTGATATATGTAAACAGTTTAACAGGATACTTATGAATAAATATATTAAAGCAGAAAGGTTTTCTAGAAGAAATTAACTAAAAGAAAAAAAAAATTCGATCGTACTTTCTAATAAAATTTGATATCTTTTGACCAAAATATTAAATTGAATTTTATATACACTTTTGTCTACTGCAGATGGGTATGCTCTTGAATTTGGGTATTAGGCCGCTCCCTTATCATCATTAGTTTGTCTTTTTATTTTTACGAACCCGTTCATTATACAAAGTTAACAAAAAAAATAAAATAAAGGCAACACTGCAAAAGAAAAATCCGTAACTAAAATCTAGATATTATTAAAGTAAGCTTTTATCTAATTTAGTTTTCCACAAAGCAAAACTAAATTAACCTATCATGCTAACAATTTTGTTCCCATGAAAAGCCAAAACGATATGTCGAAAAATTCATAAATTTCTGTCCCACGTGTGCAAAGAAAAGAATTTGATCATTTTTAAAATCTGAAATATTAGAAATGTAAAAAAATGATTTGTAGATGTTGAATTGCTTGGGATTCCTACAACCGTGTGGGCACCTCACTTTAGAAACTTGAACCCGACTTTTTCTAAAACCCTAACCTTTTTTTCTTTCTTTCTTTCGTTTCTTTTTTTGTTTTTCTAATCTTTTACTTATTTAGCTTTTTAAATATTCTTTCATGCACGCTCTCCCTATGCCCACAAGCTTCTAGGAATCCGATGCCTATCTTAATCTTAGCCTTGTTTAATTAATTCTCTGTTAATTGGGCCTAAATCATTATAATTTCAGATACAACAATATATCTAGCTACGATCCAAGTGACGTACTCAGTGAGCAAGTGTTTAATAGTATATAACAATTAATTCAAGTTTTGGACCAAAATTCAGACAACATCTAAGACCTATAACTGCCATGTAAAACTGGCAGTGATCAATAAAAACATGTCTAATGAAATTAATAAATGACAAAGACCACTAGAAGTTTAACGAAAAAAAAAAGACAAAGACCACGAGAATACCATCATTTAATTTAATGAAAAATGTTTTGTTATTAACTATTGAGTATATAGTGTATAATTTCGACAAAAAAAAAATTATAGTTATAAATAAAATTTAGCATTCGTTTCAAAATTTACTAATATTTTGGGATTTTTCATAATACTACTCCCTCTGTTTCATATTACTTGATATTTTAGTCAAAATTTTTTGTTTTAATTTAGTTGATGTTTTATATTTTCAATACAAAATTAAATTTTATTTAATGTTTTTGACCAATAGTATTGTGTAGTTTTTTTGATTATTGGTTGAATTGATTTTAATTAGACAATAAATGATGTTTTTTTATAGAAAAACACAAAAGTTATAAATTTATGTGAATTTTTAATTTGTGTGTCTAAACTTTAAACATCAATTAATATGAAACAGAGTGAATATTAAATAACTTCGTAAAAAAAAAAAAAAGAAAACTTATGAATTAAGAAACTTAAAAAAAAACACGTTTAACGGAAAAAAAACAGGATATACTGACATAAGTGCAAGGTTAAGGTTGGTTGTCAGTTTGACCATTTGACCAAACAGTTTTCTTTGTTTTTTTATGTTAAAAATAGTTTTCTTTGTTTTAATAAAATGCATTTGGCCAAAGAGTTAAGCCGCAAATCAATTGTCAAATTAAATAAAAACACCATGGTACGTAGAATATCAAATTTGAAGCTAACTAAGAAAATCACATTTACTTATCAGTTATCACATTATACGTGCATGCAACATGAGTACATGACCACAGTATAGATACGTCATACATTTATGTATAAATAGGATATATAATAAATTATGTGTATATACGTACGTACGTACGCAATGTAGACATGCGCGCATGTGGGTTCAAACTTTAAACTATGATAATTCTGTATATAGTTCATCTTTATCGAAAGTTGAGAGACCTCTCTCTCTCATTATAGTTAGTGACAATTTGTTAAATTAACCCTCCATCATTTTTTTTTAATCTTTTGCCAAGAGATTCCACCGCCCATACACTCTATTAATGTGTTCCACCATTGTTTAACGTTTTACGCGAATGAACTAGTAGTAATTAGTATCTAAGACTTCATCAACCATTCAAAATCTATATATATATATATATATATATATATATATGTTTGTTTTGGATTTCAGTTCATAATCTCTTAGGAATTCTAAAGATAATAAGATGATCATTGTTTAAGCCCCCCCCCCCCTTTTTTTAAATTCTTTTTNTCGGACTTGTGGATACGTACAAAAGATTTATTAGAGATGTTTAAGTGGTTTAGTGAAATCAAATACTACAAAAAATTGAAATATTTTTAATTCTTGTTCAATGATATTTTTCTATTTTTTGAATAAACTGTAAAAAAAATCGAATTGAATTGAAAAGAAACATAACTTTTTTTTTCTATATGCACATAAATGCGTATATATAATCACCTTATCTAATAATTAATAAATGGATATATTCATATATATATATATATATATTATATTTTACATCAATTAAGGATATTTTTTCCCGGCAATAAAAGGATATTTATCCTCGACGTATATGTATACTAGGGGTGTCAAAATGGGTAACCCGACCCGACCCGATCCAAACCCATATGGATTCGAGATATTAATGGGCGGGTTCGACCTACCCATTTATTTCATAGGTTAAGATTTATGTACACAGACCCAATTATAGTAAACCTATTGGCTAAATGGGTTATATGGGTTACCTATATATAAATTAAATAAAATATTAAAAAATTTAAAACAAATCATATAATTATTAATATAGATAAAATTTTCAAATAACAAATTAAATAAAAATGTCTAGTCACTAAAATAAGGTAGTTCATAAAAAATCTTAAAACTCAAAAATCATAAAACCATAAAACTAATGTTTATTTAAAAAAACACTTGAATATTCTTTATACGAGTTAAAAAACTTTTACTACTTATAAGTAATATACCATAAAAAAGAGAAACACATAATATTAATACTTATTAATACTTTACATATATATATTTATATATTTTTTAATTATAGTGATAAATCCATGGGTAATCTATAATCTTAATGGGTTAACCCGTTAAACCCATAAATCCATTAGGATCAACCCATAAAACTTATTTATTTATATGGATTAAAAAATTTAACCCAAACCCACTAAAATAGTTAACCCAGTTAACCCATGGATTTTGACCCATTTTAACACCCCTATTGTATACAGATTACAGAGCAATTAAAGAACGCAATGTAAGAAAACTATTAAGAAAACACATCTTATTAAGCAAAAACAGATGATCCATATAGAATAATTATATAATATTAAAAAAGGAAATGGATATAACTATATAATATTAAAAAGGAAAAGAATAATAGTCAATGGAAACGGAGAAGACTGCCTCAGATTTGGTGAGAATGTGTCAGGCATCACAGCAAAGGCTCAACGAAACTCTTTTTTTTTTTATATATATATATATATATATATAGACCTATCTACTTACTTCTTCTACTAATTTAACTATTTATTCCATCCATAATCCAGATTAATTTGGAATCCAATGGAGGTTTTAGCTTCATCTTTAAATGGTCCAACTTAAACACAAGGTCAACATGGCATATAACGTGCTAGAAGTAGCTTAGAGTTAGAATGGAAAATTTAGTTTCGTTGGTGTGTTATGGATATTTTAGTTCGGATATGATTGCTTAGATCGATTTCTAAAGAAGTTTGGGTTGTGGGTTCATATGGATAATGTTTCATCCGATTAGTTTAATCATTTTAGTTTGTTCGTACATTATTAAATTAAAAAAATTGTGGAACATAAATAACCATTATATATACAATGTGAGGTCGTACTCATATAATATGCCAGAGGGCGTGACCCAGAGCTTGAATGGTGTGTTGGAGTAGGACCAAACAGTAACATTAGTAATAATTATAATAATATATCTTTTCTCAAAATTCTAATCTCTTTTGTTTTATATAAATTTGGCTGTCACATTATTGTCTGATTATAATCATATACGACAAGATCATTAGTTGCAGACTCTCGCAGGCAGATGTTTCATAAAAAAAAAATTGAACAAAAAAAAAAGATTATTTACAGCAAGAAATTATATTCAAAAATTGCAAGAAAAGTTTGGGAAATTAAAAACTGCAATGAGTATGAGACATTTTTTTTTTTCCAATACAAAAAACTCAAATATGTATCTATATCAATCAATTAATAAGTTTGGCGTAAAAATAAAATAGATAACAATTAATTAGTCAACTCAGTTAATGGGCCAATGAACCATTGCAATCTCTGGGCTTATATTACACAAAGCCCAAAAAATCAGGTTTCAATTTATATCATTAATTATGTGGACTTGTTTTGGATTTTATATGAATAGATACTGATTATCTAGTTTACAATTCCTTTCATAAAATCCCTCTCAGAATTTAGAATGCTAAATTTAAGCTTAATAATGCTGACGACAAATAAAATGGACGTTAAATCATATTATTTACATAACCGAGAGAATAGAATGACCAAAATTAAAATTTGGTGTTACCTTATGTTACCAAATTCGAACCAATTAGAATCTAAGTAATTATATATTAAAGATAACTATCACATGAGCATCGGTAATAAAACAAGCACTGTGTGGCAATTTATGTTTAATAAACAGTTTTTTGATAGACCCGGTTTAGACGGCGTGCGAACTGAGAAAAATCATAGGGTCCAAATTTTCTTGATCTAAATTTGTGTATTCAAACTGGAAAAATATAAACGAAAAAAAACTAGAAAGATTAGCTTTGCTAAAAGAGGAAGAAGAACACATCACTTGGCATAATGCTCACATGTGGCCGTGTGGATTCTTTTACATAATTAAAGCTCATTCAATTTTGTTTGGAGTTTTTCTTATATCCTTTTTCAGTATTTTTGTTTGTTTCTGTCATCTCTAAATATTTTTTAAATCTACATAACAAATGATCCTCCAAATCATTAATAAACCAACTATGGTTCCTTGCAGAGACCGAATCGGGTATTTGTCAGAAGATACAAGAAAACATTACAGGTTTTTGCAACTTAAGTAAGATGCAAACTTTATTGGATACTTAATTTGTTTCTTAATAAGAACATAACAAAGTGAAGATCATACTATTTGATTGATTGCTTGATCGATCAAAGATCAAGCGGCAGTGACTGCGATTTTCATGTCGGATTCGCAATGGCCTGGAAAATTGCAGATGAAGAAGTTTTGTCCTTTAGACAAAGTTATACGATCTTTGCCTGAAGTGTATGTCCTCGCACCTCCCGGCGTTTTGCAATTGTTGTATCCTCCACTATTTACCGCTACTACGTTGTGCATCCTCGGATTATAGTTAAATTCTGCCACAACAAATTTTGAAAATGTAATTTTTGAAGTTAATTTTATAATTTAACCCTACGGCTCTACCATATATTTATTCATACTAAAATATATAGTAGTTGGAACTATTAAGAATATTCGTTACAAAAGTAATTACTGAATACACGATTTCGTTTGGGTATGGGATATTTGACCAAAACAACTTTACTTGATTAAATGGGTGTTATATATGAGTTTAAATATATAACAGGATACATACACATCTTAATCTAATAAGTTAACCACGACAATAATTAATCAGATTAACATTTCAATAAATAAAAATATTTAAAAAATTACTGATCACTAATTATAAATACATAAATCTACAACATTGGTTGATATATTTCTTCATGGGAAAACATTTTCAATTCATCCCTCAAGTTTAAACCAAAAGCGAAATTACTTTTGTAAACATTTTCATAGTCTGCAAACAATTTCAATAGTTAATCGCTTTTGGTTTAAACTTTCTTTTTTTTTTTGGTTAAAATTTTGGTTTAAACTTGAAAAGGTATGCGAGAATATATCATAGTCCACAAACCTATTTGCAGACTATGATATATATATATATATTAAATGAAAATAGTAGAATCGTTTGTCGCATACCTTGTACAAAAACACACCATACACATATCTAGAGCAGTGGTGGATATGAAGATTGAAAAACTTAATTGCATGTGGTACATGTGTAACAAGATAACAGATATATTATCGAAGCTTAATTAAAGGATGGCCTGGGAAGTATATATACCGAGAACGTCACCGGCTTTAAAATGTTTGCCTCTAGGCCACCCCACAGCGTTATAGGTCCAGCCGTTGGATTCACCGACTGTGTAAGTCGCAGCTTGAACGTAGTCAGCTTGAAGCAACAACACTGACACAGCCATAAGAGCCACTACGGCTCGAGCCGACCATGATGCACTGACTCTTCCCTTGGCCATCGATCGATCTTAGGCGAAAGCTTAGAGAGAGAGGTTATAGAGAGTGAATAAGAACGAATTGAAGAGAAGATGGACCAAGGGTTTTTAAAGAAGATGACATTAATGCATTCAATGTTTTGGTTTTGTTTTGTTTTATTAAAGTGGGTGTCTCAACAACCCACGATATATGGTCATTTATTATTTCTGGACACATTGTCTATGTAAATTGATTATAGTCTATAGACCGATCCAAAAATATCTTATGTTTGCTTCACTATTGGAGATATAGTTTGGTCATGACTATAGTACTACATATAGGTGAAAAACTAGTTTGATTTTTTTGTTCTTTCTTTTGAAATACTTTGTTTATATAGTATCAACTAAAATAGGAATTTGTGTACAAGGAATCATTAAGTCGTTGTATTAGTATCTATCCCGATCTTCTTTACTAATCAGCTGATGAATTTCCACAGAAACTTGAATTTTATATTGCTTGATGTAATATTCTTCCTATATCAAAAAGTTAATAAAAGACGATTTAATAGTTAGTTAATGTTGGGAAATACACACTATATATTACAAAAAAAAAAAAAAAAAATTTATTGTGTGTTATTTTTTTGTTTGATTTGGAGGTTGGAATATGTTGCTTCAAGTATTTATTTGAACCTTTCAAGTGATAAGACGTATAGTAAATTTAGAGTCACATTGTTGTGTATACATATAACAAAACTAAATGTACAAAACCTACATTACATATACGCCGAGAGGAGAAACATGGCCAAAAAGAATCAAATGGATCGATCTAAATCTGAATGTTAAGTCTATACCGCCTGTGGCTCGGTTTAAAAGATTTTAACCGATATGGAAACCGGTGGACTTGAAAGAAGTAGATAGTGTAGGAAGACTACGCAAGGCAATAACTCCAGCTGCAAAAGCAGCAACAGACGCCAACACAAACGCCGGTAAGTTTCCTCCTCCAAACAATTTATCCCATTGTCCCACTCCAACTGATACTATCATCTGTTCAAAGCCAAAACCATATTCAGACAGTAATTACGCTTCTTAGACTCGACTTGAGTGGGCATTATACAAGATATTGAATTTTGACTGTATATATTATATTTGAGAGATTGCCTGGGGAATGACGATTGCGAGGTTCAACACTCCTATAGCCAAACCTACAATGAGGAAATTAAAACCATTTTAAATCCCTTGAGGTCTAAAGATTTAAGCACAAAGCTATGAATGTAGTGAAGATATGAATCTTTAGCAGACCTTGACCGCCACCAGAATCAGCAGTGACTTCTGCTGTGACAGAGAAAGGGACACTGTATGTGATCTGCACAAAAGAAAAAGGGATTGGTTTTTTTATATAGTATTCCAGAGAAGCGTTGCAACAAGAGTAAAGAGATCCGATTAAAGAAACACATACAGCTAAAGGAAAACCAAGGAGTGCAAAGACGACTACGGCTGCGGTTTTTGTTGTTTCGTTCCCATTTATAATGTGTCCGATTCGATCCCTGGAAGACATCAAGCTAATGACAACTGTTCCCGCCATGCAGGCAAATACAGTAAAATTACTCAGAGCCCATACAACTCGTGCACCCATCCGCTGACACATTGGTTCAATGAAGAATGAGCTGATCCCAAGAACAACCTATGAAAAACAGGAACAAAAAGAAATCAGCAACGAGCGAGTGAATCAAGTGCGCACTTCGCAGAGCAGTTTAGAATCCATTTTTAAACAAAAACAAAATGTTATATAGATTCTTACGGAGTTTAGTAGCAAACCAAATGCACCTTCCCGGACACCTTGACCATAAAGTTCCACCTGCCAACTATCTCCTGTTGGCATCCCATGGTAAACTTCTCTTCCCATCCAATCTGTATCAAACAGAAAGAAGGGGAACCACGATAACTGCAAGGAAGAAGACCACAATCAAAATATAAAAGAATCTAAGAACAGGAAACAGTGTCGCAAAGGTGATAACTGGTATAAAGATACCGTATTGTTTTCTTTGGTACTCACCCATGTAAGAGCCATGACGATAAGAATTGAGTGCATAGCAGGCGGCAAATGCCTTACACTGGTTAGCAAATTCACAAAAACAGATCCAGGGCCATCAACGAAGGTCTCATCTTGATGCTCATTCTTTGACTTGGCGAGCTGTACATCCATCTCACGTTCCACTCTCTCATACTTGATCCCATTGGCAGTACCATGATTCGATTTCGAGTGCTCAAGGCCTTTAGGCTGGAGATCATCCAACAAAGGAGCAGAATCTGGTACGCGGGTGGGCTTATTGCTTGCCAAAGGAATCTCTTTAGCAAAATAGATGGTGACAAGAGTGCATATAGTGAGAAAGACCTGAAAAAATGATAACTCTTAGAAAAATATAGAACAATATATTCAGATTGCAAAACAAGCACAAAAGCCACTATGGATTAAATCTAAAACTTTCAACATCACCTCACAAATCATACAGACATACTAAGGGATGTCTTGAGTTGTGACTAATGATCCCCAAGATATAAACATGACAGGGTTTGGTAAAGACCAGACGCTTCAATTGCATTTGTAGAAAGCTTAGCAGACGCATGTGTCAGAACAAAAAAAATACTGCTTACCACTGCAAGAAGAAACGCTGCTTTAAGATTTCCACATGCAGCACAACATGCTCTACTGGTTAGGAAAGGGAACCATCTGCTCAGTAAAATTTCCCGGATCATTTAACAGCTGGCGAAAAATGCAAAATTGCAAATTTGCAAATGAGGAAATATAATACAAGTTTTTGACAATGAGGATCTCGAAGATTACTCTTGCCATCGTCCGCTAGCACCAGCAGAAAACCCAAGGATATTCCCAATAGCCATCCACAAGCAGAACACAGCGTTTGCAGTATTTCGCTGATCCGGAGCTAAGGAAATCAAGAGACATCTCATAAGTGTTTTTCTACAGAATCAGAAGCACAGAATATTCAATCTAGTTCTAGATTTTTATAGAAACTAGGATCTGTTAAGTGTATGGAGAAACTCTATCATTACCTGATAAATCAGCTAGAAGAGCACGAGCAGGTCCCTGAAATAAAAGCAGAAAAGTATCATTCCTGGATATTTAGGTAATAACTAACAACACCCAATCTAGTAGGTTGAATCTGAACCTGTACTGTGTTGTTTGCTAGATCCAACAACCAAAACCCAATGGTAAAGACAAAAGCTGCCCTGGTCCGTGTGCCTTTGAAAGTACTGCATTTATAGATACACATCAAGTCGTCAATTACTTTAATTTTATAAGTTCCACACAAAACATGACATAGGCAGCAGGGGAGCAGGAGACCAACCTGCAATGTTCCTTTGTATCTCCTAACAGATACCCAATGTCTGCAGAAAACCCGATTATTATCACCTAAATTGCAAGTTTTTGTTTAGCTTATATAAAACACAACGTAGCCAGCTATATCCTAAGGGAAAATTAAAACAGAAATCATAGCTTCTATTGCCCCTTACTGCTATTGAGATCATAACTGATCCCACGAGAATAAATGGTCGTCTTCTTCCATACTTTGAAGTACATTTATCACTCCAAATGCCAACACAAGGCTGGACCTAAAAACCAGCAAACAAATAAGTACCAACAAAATGTAACAGAAAAATGTACGCCCACATAAGAAATGTTTCTGATCATAGATAAATCAATTTTTTAACTATAATAGTGAGAGACAAATGTGAAGATCAACTCTGATTATACTTCTTATGGGAAAATTCCTATAATTGCTAAGATTCTAAAGGGAAAAAAAATTGATTGCAAACTTACCACAAGGCCTGTAATTGGGCCGCATAACCAAATAAATGAAGCTAAATCGTGCGATATTCCAAGGGTCTGCACCAATCAACCAAATGCAACACTGTTAGGTAAAACTCAAAGGGTTCATTAGCAACACACACAAAAAAAAACCCAACAAATTCTGCCATCAAACACAAATCTAAGAACCATTCTATCTACAACCATACCTACCCACCTGATGCATAAATGACCAAGCGAATATAATTCAGATGTCTGAACACAATCTAGCCAAATTCAGATGTTTATCAGCCGATGATACCATATAGTTCCATACGAAAATGTGTCGTGTCTATGGTGGGAACAGTAACCATAAGTCCCATCCAATTCAAATGTCATATATGAATCAATAAAATAGGCCAACAACAACCACCTAACTATTATACTTCATTGTTTCACCTACAAAGTACTCGACTTCTTCGTACAAGCAACACGAGAATAGCACCCTCGAATCTATATTAGCACACAATTGGCACAGATAAAGCCAGAAGTGACAAAAAATGGCGGCAACAAAAGAGCAGAACCTGAATGTAAGGAGTGAGAAGAGAAAGTTGCAATGCCCATCCAAATTGAACACCAGCAGCGACTGTACAACTAAGGACCAGCGTGACTAAGCTACAATTCTTCGACACGGATTCACCGTCGGCCGAATCAGGATGATTCGAAGGAGAAGAGGAAGAAGAGAACATCGAAGAACCGGGTTCGTTTCCATGCTTCGTCACCGTCTCAAGTTCAATCTCCTTCCTCAAATTCCTATACGGTACCGAGATCGACACCGAGTCACTCTTCCCCGCCATAACTCGTCGTCCTGAACACAGACTCGGTATCTATCCGTCCCGATACTTACAGTTACAGATCCCTAATTCGTATCGAATCAATATCTCATTCCGATGCAGAGAGGTTTCAATAATCCAAATCAAAAGATCTAGTTCTAGGGATTACGCCAGGCGATTCGGAGACGACGATCGAGATCTAGCAAGAGTCAAATTCGGGCGGGTGATTTTTGATGGAATCGATTGATCGGTTTTGGTATTTGAGAACGCGGAAGTGAAAAGGAGATTTGTTTACAGAAACCGTTGATCTGTAAATGGACGGCTGAGATTATATCTACTGGTCGTACCTATTAGTCAACTTCCTCGTCTCGGGATTACGGTAATCACCACCGTTGATTTGATTTGTACGGATCAAAACCGTTGCTTCAATTTAAAGAAAAAGCGGACGAAACTCACCGTCACCGACACCGACACCAAACGAAAGTGCGCTCTAAAAAGTAAAACGCTGTCGTTTAGTATTGGTTTATAATGGGCTTAAAGTTTTCCTAGCCCGGCCCATATTGTTATGCAGCCATATCAAGTGGGTAAGCCCATTACAAACCAACCTTGATTGAAACTATCGTAGAACATCTACGTTATGGTAAGAGTATCTAAAGGAGTTTTTCAACAATTAAAATATTAAAAATAATATAAAAAAAGATGAGAGAATAAAATACGATTCTAAAATTATAGATTTTGAAATTTTTTTGAGAGATTCATTTAATAGTTGTCTTTAAATGATTTGTTCAATTTTTTTTTATAATTTAAAATTTAAATAAATAACTATATTTTATTAAAGTAATTAAATTAATGTATTTTAGAAACCTAGAAAGGTTCTAATCGATGAAGATGCTCTCAGCACCTAAACCTATAAAAATATGTGTTTTTTTTTTTGTTTTTGGTTGAAGATAAAAATATGTGTTTAACATGCTTTTTTTTGTTTTGCAGTATATATAACCATGTGTTATTAATTTTCAATAACCAATATCATTTTGTATATTTTTCCTAACAATACATTTGGTAGTTTCTAGGTGCTGACTAGAAAGAATAATGTGAGTGTCTTAGTGATAACAATTATAGATATATTTTTACTGTATTTAGTGTTTTGTTTAGCAAAACATGCATTTGTTTAAATTCGGATGACAAGCTAACGATATGCGTAACTCATTAAGATATTAGATCATGTGTAATATATATACCCTAAATTTGCATGAATATAATATTAATTCTCAAATTTTATTATAAAAAAAAATATTTGTATATTTTTATTTTAAACACATTACAACATCTTTTTTTTTTTTCGGTAAACTCATTACAACATCTAGACATATGCAACGACAATATTAATACAAACCATTAGATTATATAGCATGTTCATTGATATTATAATGTTACGATAAAAATAATACTATTGTTTTTACAAGTAATGTGAAACTGTTAACATTATTATAGCATATGTGCGAACGTGATAGGGATTATACGAATAAAAGAAAATAAAAAAGGAGGAAAAGAAAAGGACGTGTGCTTAACAAAATGTATGCTGTATTGGTAAAAAAATGCAAAGAAGATTATTATTCTTGCTTGTGGAAAATGAAAGCTATAGGCACAATTCATACTTACGTCTTTCTTTCTCCATCTCTCCTTGTCCCTCTCTTCTCCTTTCCTTCTCCACGTGTACACGGCCTCTTATGTCTAAATTTTTTTTCTTCTTAATATCAAATGCACTTTTATTAAAAGTTCAAAACAATCCTTTTCAGTGGTGTGAACTCCATTTTTTAGGGTTTGTTCAGTTTTTTTTTGCTAAAAAAAGAGAGAAAGCAAGTGGGTTTGTTCAGTTGTTATTGGTGTTTCAGTTTCTTTCTCATCGATTAAAATGATTAAAACGAAAAAATGTAAAAGTTATTTTACTTTAATTTTTGGAAATTAAATAATTTGTTTGTTTTTGGCATTTGAAAATAAAATAAATTAAGACATGAAATATATATTTTACATAGTACGTATTTTACCTACTTTTTCAATATTCACATTCGTTTGTTCATGCGTCAGTTTTGACTCGATTTGATCGACTAAATATATTTAGGGGGGTTATTGGAAGATGGATTTGTGTAGAGTTTGTGGATTTTAAAAGTTGTGA
>OVAY01000432.1:0-20036 GCA_900406395.1 Kernera saxatilis
GTATATATTTTACAACAGATTTCTTAATTTTTTACATCGAAAAGAAAAATATATAAAATTATATTTTTATTTATTAATTTTAAAATTCAATTTTAAAAAAAAATTATGGCTTTTTTTTGAAATTTTGTATGATTTTATTTTTATTTTTTGGAAACAATAATAGTATCCATTAATTTTACATCATAATAAAAATATAATTTATTTTTATATTTTTAAATTTTGGTTTTAAAATTTTCATTTTTAAAACTTTTAAAATTTTTTAAGTTTATTTGAATTTGGAATTTTTGGGTTTTATACGATTTTTTTAAAAATTAATAAAAATTATTATTTAAATATTACTAACGGTGTTAGTGTTGACCGTTAGTCAACTTTCAGTCATGCACATTTTAAATTATTTGGAGGTTTATTTGAAAAAAAATAAATTAGTTGAATGTTTAAAATAGAAACCGAAAAAGTTGGAGGTTTAAGTTGGAAAAAGTTAAAAAAGTTGGAGGTTTTTTATGGTAATTTCTCTATTATCTATTATTATATTACTAAATGAAAAAAATTATTTACTATTTAATAATTTTAATTAATATTTATTATCATATAATTACATTATATTTAAAACATATTACATTAAAATATATAATAATATTCATTATTTCAATACATAATAATATTAAAATTAGTATAATTAAATAAGTTTTCTAAATATATATAATAATTATTATGTATATTTGTTTTAAATTCTATATATATTTATTTGATTATTTTATATTTATTTAATTGGTTATTATATTAATAAAATAAGTGAATAGTATTTAGCATTGTGAATAGTAGAACACCAAATTTGGTATGATACTGTAGCATTACACTAAAATAGTGTGATTTTTGAAGTTCCATTGGAAAACTTTTAGTGTAATTTTTGTACTAAAATAGAGTTTTGCAGTTATAGTTATATTGGAGATGGTCATTTGTAAACAAAGAACAAGATAACACTTTTTTTTTGGCTTTTCCGTTGAGTTAAATAGCTTGCACACTTCTCTTCTTATTGTTTGTTGTAGAATTAGGCCTAATGGGCTTCTCGGGTCTGATCCATCAAGTCTCTCTGGTCACTCTCTAAAAAAATATGATTTGCAATAAGATTTCGAGGGTCTTAAAGTATTTAACAGTTTCTAAACCCGAATTATAGCCAATCATACTTTTTTTTACTTTAATTTTTTTTAAAGCCTCCAAAGTTTTTTTTTTAACTTAATTTTTTTTTAAAGTTCACAATATATGACTTTAAACATGAGAGAGAAAAAATCCAATTTTGTTTCTTCTTTCTTCATTCTCAAAATTATTGAAAGCTCTTTATAAATTTAATTTATGTATATTTTACCATATACAAACTTTTATTAATTAATTATTACTATTTTTTCTCTTTTATTTGAGATCTATTTTAATAGGATATCTTAAAATTTTAATAGTATCATTTTTTTAATATTTTTAATTGAATGGATTTGGCTAAAATATATAGTATATACTAGTTTATGTGAATATGTCGTTATTTCATCACTCATATTCAAATTTAAAGTAACTTTTATTTTTGTCAAATAAAAAAATATTTATAATATTTAAAATAATAGTTTCTACAGCTTTAATTACCAATCAGATTTTAATCAATATTTAAAATAACAATCACAGCTTCTAAAGCAAAAATCTCTAAAATCAAAAATCTAAATCAAAAGTCTAAAACGACGGTTCTTACCAATCAGCCCCTCAATCTCCACAATCACGCTTCTCAATTGTACATGCTTTTCACTTTTGTATTTCGTATTTTCTGTAGATTGATTATATGCTTCTTTTCTAAGCTTACATAGTAACAAATACAAAAAAAATTGAAGGAGCCTAAGGCTTCACCTCCATGTCAATTTTATTTCGAATGAAGAAAAAAATAAAATAAAATCTGATAGATTTTGGAGGAATGTCGGACTAAACCCTTCAAAACAGATTAGATAGGGTCATAGCCTCATAGGGCTTAACCTTGATTTTTCTGAAAAAAAACATATGGAACTAAAAGTAACTAATCAGTTGTCTCGTGGCAATTGGTTTTTAACCGAATTCCGAATATAAAATAAAATAAAAAAGACATTATTCGAAATCATACTGTATTTAATTCCACCACTTGCTCTAAAAACCCTTCTCCAATGATACATCATTTTGAGAAAAAAAAAAAGAGATTATGAACAGTAACATATCAGATTTGAAGGAATACTATTCACAAACTCATTTTCATGTTTCAGCTTTTTTTTTTTGCAAAATGGTCCATAAAATTTTACGTGTATGTCATAAACCTTATAAAACATGTTATAAACTTTATAAAAATGTTATAAACCTTATAAAACATGTTATAAACTTTGATTATGATGGAAACAGAAAGACATTCAGATATTAAAGTTTGATAACAACAACAACAACAAAAAAAAATTAAACAAAAATCAAATTACAAACCAAAGAAATAGGTTTGGTACCTCAACTACTACAAATGATTTTCCCTAACACAAGGTTTTAACAAATCTACAAACAATTATATTTGCACATAATGATTCAAAAAATTAGTGTAAAAGACAAACAACAAAAAGAATCAATGAGGCGCAGATATCGTCAAGTCAAAACTTTGGGGTCTCGAGATTTAACCCTCCAATTTACTGTTTTGTTGAATCCACAGTTTGGCGTATCTCCCAGATTTTCCCAACAACACATCATGCGTCCCCTTTTCCACTACTTTCCCTTTCTCCATTACTATTATCTCATCGCATTGCATCGCAGTGGTTAGCCTGTGTGCAATGAAAACGCAAGTCCTGTTACTCGCTAGTGATCTGAGCGTTTTCATTATCTCTGCCTCGGTTTTACTGTCGTGCGCGCTCGTTGCTTCGTCACACAAGAGAATCGCAGGCGATTTCAGAAAGGCACGAGCAAGTGCCACTCTTTGTTTCTCTCCACCACTCAGCTTCAGCCCTCTTTCTCCAACCGATGTCGAATATTTATCCGGTAAATTCATGATCGTATCGTGAATCGCTGCACGTCGAGCTGCATCGTACAATTCTTCCTCTGTTGCCGAAAGGTTTCCATAGTGAATGTTGTGAAATATTGTGTCATTGAAGAGCACCTGCCATGCCAAATTGCCAATAGTGAATTTAAGGTGTGATCGATATAGCTGATATAATATTAGAAAGTGTTATATGTAAGATTTTGTTTTTTCTTTTTGAAAACTTTTGCGATTGGTACAAGGGTGAGAATGTGAGATGTTAAAAATTATGAAAATTTACATATAGTAATATTTCATTTGTTTTATATTAAAGAGATGATAGTATAGTTATAGAAAAAAATTAAATCATTGAAAAGGTTTACCAATCAAGCTCTAAGTTACATCCATAAGCTAACAGACTAACTACTTTGTAAACCGGTTCTCAAAACCGGTTTAGACTTGCAACAAACGAAATGTAAGAGAAAATTTATAGTGAAATGGTAACTTACAGTGTCTTGAGGGACAACTCCAATGGAGCTTCTAAGACTATCTAGTCTCACTTCCTTTATATCTTGACCATCAATTTTTACATTTCCGGAATCAGTGTCAAAGAATCTGAATATCATTCTAAGTATCGTCGATTTTCCGCTTCCGCTACTACCAACAATCGCCACACTTTTCCCTGCCGGAACCACAAATGAAATCCCATCTAAAATCTTTCTCTCCGGCAGGTAACTAAAATGTACATTCTCAAACCGAATGCTTCCACCTTTCAGAACAAGAAGAGGAAGCTTTACGTCTGTATCTCTATCGCTGATGTCGGATCTCTCCTCAAGCAACTGGAACATTGCTTTCATGTCCACAACACTCTGAACGGTTTCGCGGTAAACACTACCGAGAAAGTAGAGAGGAAGAGACAATTGGAAGAGAAGACCATTCACCATCACCAAATCACCAACCGTCATCTCTCCATTCATAATCCCCTGAGAACACAACACCATTGCTGTTGACAAAGCTGTACTAAATATAACACTCTGTCCAAAATCTAAAAAGGCAAGGCTTTTCTGAGTTCTCAGTGCAGCATCTTGGTATGTTTCGAGTAGCTGACCGTATTTTCGAGCTTCGTAATCTTCGTTGTTGAAATACTTAACAGTTTCGTAGTTTATGAGAGAGTCAATGGCTCTTGTGCTAGCATCGTTATCGGCTTTGTTCATAGCTTTTCTGAACTTGGTTCTCCACTGCGTCACAGCCAATGTGAAAGCTATATATGATCCAACAGAAAGAGAAGTAGTCAATGCAAAAGCAGCTCCGAAATTGTATGCTAATATACCTGAGACCATAGATATCTCCAAGATTGTGGGAACAACATTGAAAAGCAAAGCAGAGAGGATCGTGTTAATCGCGCGGCTACCACGATCGATGATTCTGTTCAAAGCACCTGTTTCTCGATTTAGATGGTAACGAAGGTCGAGATCGTGTAAATGCGAGAGCACTTTTCGAGAGACGGATCGTATTGTGCGGAGAGAAACTTTGGAGAAAACAGCAGTACGAAGCTCGTTAAGTGCGGAAGATCCAGATCGTGCGATGCCATAGCCAATGAGGACAGAGGAAGGAGTAGCGAAAGCAGCAAGGAGATAATGGTTTGAATCAGCGATTGAAGATGAAGAGAGTAAGTCAATAGCTAATTTGAAGAGGAAAGGAACATGAACATTCAAGAACTTAGCTCCCACGAGACACGCTAACGCAGCGATGACTCTGAAGCGGAGTTCTGGGTTGTCTCTCATCCATAAGTAGCTGGAGATCGTGCGTAGGATTTCTTCGACGATGCTGTTTTGATTTGGTTATGAGATTTAGAGGTGGTTTGATCTGGATTTGGAGTAGAAGTTGAAGTGGAGTAGAACAGGACTCTCGCGTTGACTCTGGCACCAATCGGAGATGGGGATGGATCGGAGAGGAAGGCATTGATAGCTGGAGATTTCCGAATTGAGTTACTTTTGATGAAATTGGGGAAGCTGTGATAACGATGATGATAATCAGAGCGAATACTGTAAGAAAGTAAGGCGCGATGGAGGAGGAGCCGAGATCCCCTCGACATCGCTTCTTGTCCGAACGAATCACATACGGTTTTCTCCTGTTCTGGTCTCTTTGAATTTATGATCGATCTCTTGCTGAATCCAGTTCCGTGCCAGACTAGCTGAGGAAGAAGGAGAAGAAGAAGAAGAAGATATCAACTCGGAAATAACCGGTCCCGGTTCACTTACGGTTTTCCTCCAAATTATGAAATTAGCATTATTTTTTTAGGAATCCATCTCGGAGATAACCTGTCCAGGTCTACCCCCTCGATTGCCACGTGTCAAAGAATCGGATACTTAATTACGGTGGTGCACACCGCAGGGAATCCCTTTTAGAGCATGGGACCCACATGGACAACTAACACTTTCAAAATTTCAACCCTCTCATATGCATTTAATTAATTTGAACGGTTTATTTATTTGGAAAGTAAAGAAGCAACGGTCGGTTATGTCTTCCCTCCAGACGACAGGGTTTTTATTCGGACACCACTAAAAATGGACAGCTAAACTCTCCTTTAATTAAAATTTCATTTTTAATTACGTGATTAAAGATTAGATTGCCACGTGACCAAAGGACGTGGGCACGAGTCCCCCCTCTGTTCACGTGGGTCCCACGTAGCCCTCTAAGTATCCTTTCTATAGCCGTCCGATTGAATCCCATGAAGCTGACATGTGAGCCCCCATTTTTTTTTTTTTTTGACATTTTCTTATTTTATTTTAGTTTGAGGATTTGTATGCAAAAATTATTTCTTTTCTTTTCCAGCCTTTTTTTTAATTGCTTTTATTAATCCCACGGACCGTTTTCATTTCATTTTTCTTTTAATTTTATTTATATCCGATCTATATCAGATTATGGAGTCAATACCAACTAAAAACATCTGAACATTCACACCATAATGTATTGTTTTATCACTTGCTCGTTTGTTTTTCTATCACATACACTCTAGAATCATATCGTTAAATTTTTGTTACATCGTTCTTTATAAGATTAATAAGATAAGTAAATTATATAATAATGTAATTGTGTTTCGTATTGCACTTATGAGAGTAAGTTAAATTATCAATTATGTTAGACAACTGAATTAAACTAGTATAGTTTTTTTATATCTCACATAATTACAGAACTACACTATAAATAAAAGTAATTTCGTAATTACAGAACTACACTATATAAATAAGAATAATTTCGCAATCGTAACAGTTTTTTTTAATACACTGAAAATGTGTTATTTTAATTTCTTACAAATAATGATTTTACATTATAATCTGATTAGTTCATAAAATGATTTTTGAAGAAATAACAAAAAAAAGAAGAAGAAGAAGGTACAACTTACAAGTAGATATATTCACGGAATAAAAGTGAGAAATTTATCACAATGTTGTTTCTACCAAACAAAAAAATAGAAGTTTTTGTTTCTCTTGCATCAAAATTGATATTTTTGGCGAGAAAGAAGACTATAAAGTTATGGAAGTAAAAAGGGACAAATCCCACCCGTCGTGTCTTCTTGTTCATCCTTTGTTTCCCTTTTTCTAATTTCTTTCTCACTGTTTTTGGCTTACTTAAAGTCGCAAACTTTGCTTCAAATTCAACCCATCTCTCATCTTCCCCCTCTCCAGATTCTCTTCCCTTAGAATAAAATCTCCAACGAATTAATCTCTGCCGATTCTCAGTCTTCTGGGTTTCAAATTCAAATGGAAGGCGGTTCCGGTAGTGGGTCGGCTTCGACTTTGTCAAACAATGAAAATCTCGTCGTTTCTTGCGAGGATTCTTCTTCTCCGGTAGAGAATGAGCTCGAGCTTGGCCTTACGTTGAGCCTAGGTCGAAAGGGATATCGAGATTGTAGGGTTTCTTACGCTGATGATTCTTCTTCTTCGTCATCTTCTTCCCTGAGCAGAGCTAGCGTAACTGCTGGGATCAAGAGAACAGCTGAGTCCATGGCCGTAACTAGTGGGTGAGATTCTCCAACTTCCCTCTATGACCATCCTTGAGAATCGTAACCATTCCAATTCTAGATAAGCCTTTACATTGATCATGGTTTATTTGGGGATTCCCAATTATTAAAAGAAAAGTTGATTTTTGCTATTTATGGATTGATCAGACAGAATGTTCTTTGATCACTACTACCTGGAAAAAAAATGGACCTTTATTACGTAGATGACTTTGAATGTATCTTCCTGATCTTAGAGAATTTGCTTTGATCATTATATTTGAAAATTGCATCTTACTATCATTTTCCACAGATGACAATCTTTATTTTCTGAGATTCTATGGTACTTGCTTTGGAAGGAAAGTGATTTTTCTTGCTATCTGATTTTGTGGGAAGTTGTCTCCATCTTATCCTGTTTCACGTGGATAATTTTAGAGGCTTCGAAGTGTTTAATCAATCCCTTTGTGTATTATTACTCTTTGTTGAGCTTTTGGAACCTTGTAAATTTGCAGGCAAGTTGTGGGATGGCCACCAATAAGGACTTACAGGATGAATAGTATGGTTAACCAAGCTAAGACATCATTGGCCACTGAAGATCCAAACGCGGAGATCCGTCAAGAAGTAAACAAGAATAGAACCGATGCAACAAAGATGAGGAATTCGATGTTTGTGAAGGTGACAATGGATGGAATTCCAATTGGGAGGAAAATTGATCTGAATGCTCACAAATGCTATGAATCATTGTCCGACACTCTCGAAGAAATGTTTCTGAAACCCAAAACAGGTGTCTTCCGAACCTCGTGGCCTGTTCTTTTTTTTTCTTTTTTTGAGATTTTTCTTGGTCTGAGATTGAAATGATGATTCTTTCTGCAACCAGGTTCAAGCACACGAGAAACCGATTGTCACTTGGAAACACGGCTCAAGATACTACCAGATGGGTCTTCTGGATTAGTACTAACTTATGAAGACAAGGAAGGCGATTGGATGCTTGTTGGCGATGTTCCGTGGGGGTATATATATATATATATATATATACTTTTATGCTTTCAATGCTGAGTCCAATTTTAGCTCCAAAATTCTGAGTCCTGAACGGAGTTTTACTTGTTTCCAGGATGTTTATTGGTTCTGTGAGAAGGCTCCGGATAATGAAAACATCAGAAGCTACTGGTACAGGTACATTTACTGATTCAATCAAAGCCCTATTTCCGTATTAACATCTTTTCTTTGTGTCGTTGTGACCATGTTTATATAATCCTTGTTTACAGCTCAAATGATCTTATAAAGCAAGCAAACAATAATCTACAAGAACCCTTTTATGTTTGAAGCAATAATAAGACAGATCACAGATCAAAGGGAAGACTGAAACAATGTAAGAACCTTCTTCTTCTTCTTCCCTCTACAGTTTTTGGCTCTGCCATTTTTTTTAGTTAGTTATATGTTCTCTCTGTAAATCACACTTGACAAGCTATAACAAAAGTTACAAAACTCTGTTTTGCACTCAAACGGTCCAGAGCAATGCACAAGTTAATAGGATCTGTAAAAAGTGGAAAGTTATTCTACATGGAAAAATCAAATCAAAAGGATCAAAGATCTCTCTCTCTCTCTTCTACATACATAACACGAATCGAACAAATCAGTTATCGGCCTTTCTGTTTTTCTTCTTTCGTCTTGTCCTAAAGAAGGCCATTTACAGGTGAAGTACTAAACACCGATGTCTGTTTCTCGGCCAAGCTACGGCTAGTGTTCTCTTCATTGCTATTGCTTTTTCTCCTCGGTTTAGCCTCTCCGAGCATCGATATCACATCTCTCATTGAAGGTCTGTCTTTAGGGAGCTTCGTGGTGCAGAGAAGAGCTATTTGTAGAACTAAAAGCATCTCTTCTTGAACATATCTGCAGTTTCCGACATTAGGATCTAATGCTTCTTCTAGTGAAATGTTGTCTCTTATCTTCTTTCTCACCCACTCCACAATGTCCACGGATTCTCCAAACTCCGGCTCCAATGGTCTTCTTCCCGTTAAAAGCTCCAACAATACGACGCCGTAACTGTAGATATCTATCTTCTCGTCCACCTTCAATGTGTATCCGTACTCTGCAAAATTCAATCGTTTCCGGTTTGGTACACGTTAGCAAATGATAAACCAAATGGAAATCGAACTTGGTTATCTCGAACCGGATCGGAACCACATTAAAAATTGGACTCGAGCTAAAACCGGTATGGTATTTTATGCTTACCGGGAGCTATGTAGCCGTACGAACCGGCGACCATGGAAACGGTTTCTTTCTTTCTGGCCATCATCCTGGCGAGGCCGAAATCGGCGATTCTGGCGTCGAGATTCGCGTCAAGCAAGATATTGTTGGATTTGATGTCTCTGTGAATCACCGGAGGATGACAATCGTGGTGGAGGTAGGCGAGGCCGTGAGCGACTCCTAACGCGATGTTGTAGCGCGAGACCCAGTCGACGAGCAGCCTCCCGGCGGCGTTTTTGCCGTGAATCGCGTCGCCGAGGTTCCCGTTGAGCATGAATTCGTATACAATCATCATGCTTTTGTCGTTGTATAGGAACCCAAAGAGCCTCACGATGTTCCTGTGTCTCAATTTCCCCAGGAGGTTTACTTCGCCTACGAAATCCCCGGTGTTTCCATCCTCGATGTCTGCGGCGGATCTCCAGAGCTTCTTCACGGCGAGCACAGTGTTCGAGCGCGACATCTCTGCTTTGTACACGATTCCGGTGGCTCCCATTCCGATCATGTTCGATTCTTTGATGCAGGAAAGGATATCGGAGGCTGTGAACCCTAGCCTATGAAATGCCATTAGTCTCCAAGGCCATTCACCTTTGCTTGCCGTCTCCTCGCCGCAGAATCCGTTGGAGTACCATCTCTTGTACAGAGTTCTCGCAACGATGGCGAGAATCCCTAGGCCTAGAACCGATGCTATCCCAATCAACCATCCGGCGACAATTCGTTTCCCGTGGAAACTCCCGTGACCAGATGTTGCCGCCTGGAACTTGTTACACGGCGGAAGAACGCCGCCGCAGAGACCGGAGTTTCCCCTCAGATCATCTGGATTTATGGTTCTGAGAAAGCCGTTCATAGGGACTGGGCCTGTGAGCTTGTTGTACGAGACGTTGAGGAGTTCCAGAGCCGGGGATGTTCCGATGCTCTCTGGGAGTTCGCCGGTTAAGGAATTGTTGGACAGATCGAGCACGGCCAATGCTGACATCGTCGTGATCTGTCTGGGGATCTCGCCTGTGAGTTTATTATTTCTCAGGTTGAGGCTTACGAGCTTCTCGCATGAAGCAATGCTGGATGGGATAGTGCCTGTGAAACTGTTTGATGAGAGATCGAGACTTGAGAGAGAAGGACAATCCTGGAACTGGTCCGGAACTTCGCCGGAGAGAAAGTTCTCGGCCACCAAAAACGTCTGCAGATTATGAATCGAGAGGATCGTGGAAGGGAGGGACGAACGGATCTGGTTTCTGGAGAAATCAATGAAAGAAAGGGAAACCGAATCCGAGATATCTCCCGGAATCCCTCCGCTGAGACGATTACCGGCTATTTCGAGCCTCTGTAGTTTCTCAAGCTTGCCGAAGCCGATGGGAATTGATCCGTTTAGCAGATTGTTCTGCATCCTAACACGAATTAGCGACTGGCAAGTGGATAGAGTCGCCGGAATATGACCGGAGAAGGTGTTGTTGAACAAAATGAGCTTGGTTAGATTTCCCTTGCTGCACAGGGTCGAAGGAATCTCGCCGGAGAAGGAGTTTGAAGAAACGTCAAGCCACTGTAACGGAGAATTCTTCCCGAGATCGCTTGGCAACTCGCCGGAGAACGTGTTGTTCCAGAGCTCGAGGACTTCTAACTGCGCCAGATTGCTGATCGCGGGAGGAACGGAGCCGGAGAGTCTATTGCGCATCAGGTTCAGTAGCTGCAGGTTCTTCAGCTCCGTTATCTCCACTGGAATCTCGCCGGATAACGCGTTGTCGGAGAGATCAAGAACCTTAAGCGTGGTAATGTTTCCGATCTCTGGCGGAATTTTACCGGTGAAGTTGTTCTGGTATACGAGAAGCGTCTCGAGTGACTTGAGCTTCCCGAGCTCCGACGGAATTTGACCACTGAGTTTTCCGATGGCCAAATCAAGGTACTTGAGGCTGTTGATGTTCCCAAACGCCGGTGGAATCGGACCTTCGAATTCGTTGTACCCAAGTATGGCGCTTTCAAGTGAAGGGAGCTCGCCGAGAACGCTTGGTAACTCTCCGGTGAGGTTGTTTCCGGATAGTCCTAGAAATCTCAGCTTCTGCAGATTCTTGAATGAACTTGGAAGTGACCCTTGAAAGAAATTCCCTCGGAGATCAAGAACTTCTAAAGAGACTAAGTTCCCTAGATCCTCCGTGAGATTTCCAGAGAGATTGTTCCCTGAAGCATTGAGGTGAACGAGTCCAATTGATTCGTTACCAAATAGAAAAAGATTCCCTGAGAATGAATTCTGGCTAATGTCTATAGATTTCAACGGAGGGAGGGATTTCGGAAGCAAAGATTCGAATCCGTTGCATGAGATGTTGAACGAGACAAGGCTTCTCAGCTGTCTGATCGAATCAGAGATTTTGCCCGTGAGATTCATTCCCGACATGTCGAGCTTCTCAACATTGCCGTGGGAGTTGCACCAAACACCAGTCCACTTACAGTGATCTCCTGTTTCTGAAAGCTTCCAATCTTTGAGAAAGTTGAGAGGATCGATAAGAGATGATTTCACCGAGAGCAAAACAGAGAGCTCATTGCCATTGTCGATGGAAGCTGAAACAGAGGAGGTAGAGCCAATGTAACAGTAATAGAGGAAGAGAACCACAATCTTCATCTTCATCTTCTTCCTCTATCGCAGCAATTTCCACTGAAAGTTGTCTCCTTAGTTCATTACCAAGAACAAGACAAGTGAACATGCAAGGAGGTGGATGAGGAAGAAGACTAGAATAAGAAGAAACTCGGTAAGTATATGATTGCTCTGTATGTATAATATATATGTAATATGTTATATACACATACATACATATATAAAATGAATCTTGGTTTTATGTGGATCTAGTGATCAAAGGGTATGTAGGGGTTACATGTTCTAAGAACGAACAAAAAAAACAAGATCTTGGAGTTATTTGAGAAATTTCTTATAACATTAAACATGTGAAGAGAGAATGTGTTTTTACAATTACAACTAATCCAAAAATGTGTTCGGTGTTTAAAGAAATTAAAGTCAACTATGATTTGCTGTATAGTAAGTTGTGAATGTGCCATAGATAGCTTAAGCTTAATCTTATAATATATTTATTTTTTATACGTATGCATAGATGTATTAGACACTTTGGTGTGTGCCATACTGCCATAGATAGCTTATGCTTAACTTCATTCTATATCAGCTTTTGTAGAATGTCTTTATTTATTTTCTCGCCTTTTTCTTTTTGGGTCTTTTAATGCTTGCCTTTTAAGGAATAAAATTATCGAAAATGCTGTTTAAGCATAAGCATAAATCGCATTACCTATATAGAAATATATGTACGCACCACAATGTACATCAATACATATATATACTCAGATTAATCCATATATTTATATATTGTATATTGTATGTAGCCACCGAGGTGAACGTTCGAAGCATCAGAATGGGTGATATGCACATGCGATGAAGATGAATAGACGATCCCGTTACCTTTGTCTACATATTTAATTTCAGATAGGTCCAAATAATTACATTAATAATTAAGGGTCCCAATAATTAATTATCAGCGATAAATGAAGATGATCCCACGATCGATCTCACGTTTCTTCTTACCCCTTTTGAACTTGGTAAAGTTTCTTTCTAGTTAATAAAAATAAAATCGAACCCACCTCATCGCCATTATATGGAAGCATATTTCTTTTATTTAATCAAGACTTACCATGATGCCTAGTATTATAATGTATGCCCCTGCACAGGCCAGAGAGTACAGGCCTGTTACTGTTCCTTCGTTTGCATGATTGAGTAGATAAGAATCTTTCCATGTTACAGGTTTTAATAAATATATGCAGTGTAAATATGTATATATAATAATATAAGTAATAACCCGATATAAAAAAATCAAGAGATGAAAATTGGATTGATTATCCGTACTTAACTTGATTAAGTGTTTATTTTCTTGACTGACTATATGTACAAATGAATCTTTAAACTGTATGACTACATGAATGTATCTGCAAATTTCCCCTTATCAAAATGCTAATTTCATCAACTTTCTACGTAATTTCTAAAAGTATGTATCGACTCATACACTCAAAGCCGATGCCAATAATGCCTTTAAGCTAAAGAAATAAAAGTAAAAAACGAACACGGAATATAAAAAGTACGTCAAAAGAGCGAGTAGAAAACTCTTTATATAGAGTCGTGTGCCCAATTAGAATGTAGCATAGCCAAATTGTTTTTTTTTTTTGTTAATTAAAAAAATAAAAAAATAATAAAAATTAATCTGACTATCCGTAATTGTTTTTTTTTTGCTTTTTATTTCTAAACTTTTGATTTCGCCAACAAAAATATCAATTAATCTGACTATCCGTAATTCAACAGAACTAAAGATGTTCAAATATATTGACAGAAGGGGTCGAGGTACTTATAAAAAAGAAGAAGTTAAAAGTAACTCAATTTGATAAAGGGATAAGATAAATTAAATACAAAATTATTTATGGAAAAAGGCAGAGGAATGCACACGCATATTCATCAAATCAATTATTGTAATACTCCACTCCTCTTACTGAATTCATGTTTCCATCCTTCTTATTACAATAAACAGATTATGTTGCTTCACATGCACTCATGTGGACCGATCTTCTATGTGCTTTTTTTTCTTTCTTGTTATTTGTAATCTAAGAAAACATTCCGATCCGTCGTTAAATTTCTTCATTTTCTTATCCTTTCGATCATTGGATAAATAACTTAAATTATACGATAATGCACTAACTGATTATATGTTATTATTGGTGTAATACAGTTTCAGTTTTGAATATATTTTTCCCTATATAAGATCTTATTTAGGAAAATAGAAAAAGCACAAAAAGTGGTCTACACAATAAATATTAAAATAATAAAGAATTACCCGAAAATACAAATGTTGGATGGTGATGGATGGTTATATGAGGTTGTATAGATCATAAATAAATAAATACTTACAAGAGGGTTCGCGGCTTAATGGGATGCATGTGGATCAGCAACTTAATCACTTACTTTAATATTAATTTAGTATTATTAGAAAGAGAAACCTAATCCCACCGAGTAAAACTCTTTGCAAATGGTGTTTTGTGGGTTTTAATTGCCGAACCAAAAATTTTCAAATAATTTAACAAGTATGCTGACGATTTTTCACATGGCCATGGGATTCGTTATGGCATCACAGACTTGAGTCCAGCTTTTTCCAACGATCTGCACGCATGTGCCACGTGTGCTCCACGAGATCAATCTAGCTCAGTCACGAGTTAATATCGTAAACCCTCTGAGGCAGCAAGAGACTCTCAGCCTAAAACCGAAACGGGCTTATTGATATTGGGCCTATAGTTAAAAAGCCCATAAATGAGACAATGACGGTATCCAATGAAGGAACGGCTTTGGTGGTGACACGTCACGATTCTCCCGCCACCACACCACAGCAGAGCTTTTGCTTCATCTCCTTCCTCCTCTACTCTTCTCTGTCCAAACTCCTCGCGCACACAGACAACAAGGGAATGGCTTGTTTTCGTTCGATGGGGTCTTTAACTTCTCTCACTCACTCTCCTCGAGATGTTTCACGCTCAGGTACTGTCTCGTCTCGTCTCTTCCTTTCGGGATTTTGCCTTTTTGAGTTTTGGAATTCGCAGTCGTGTTGCATGTAGGTTTCACATTTTTCTTCCCTGGGAGAATTTCGTGTAGTTTCGGTAGAATGCTGATTCCGAAACTGTAGCGAGCAAAATAATCGTTTTATGGTTTTACCTGAGAGAATTTCGCGTAATTTTCGATAGAATGCTGATTCCAAAGCTGTAACGAGCGATAATCTCGCCCTAAATTGATTATAAGAACGAATCGGAATAAATTCGAAATTCTTCGCGAGCTCAAATTTCAAAAGCATTCAGATTGTGGATTTCTCTTATGTGGATGATTGGATTAGCAGAATGTGAAAAGGTGTCATCTGAGAAACACGGTTTATTTAAGTAATTACTTGCTGTTGTGATCTGAATGGATGTTGTAGATCATTGATAGGGTTCATGTCTGATCATTGAAATGGATTGGAATTTAACATAAATCGGTATCAATTATCTCAAATTGATCCGTTTTTGGCAGGCATTGGCTTATCTTCATGCTCTGTTCTTCCAATCACGCGTTCATCCTTCACTGGCTCTCCCGTTTCCCTCCCTCGGGTCCAACCCTCATCCCGAGCAACTCTGAGACCGCGGAGTCTCGTCCCAGTCACGATGATGGTAAAGCCGACGATCCAATTCATCCAAGGGACGGATGAGATGACGATCCCTGATGTCAAGCTGACTCGGTCAAGGGACGGGACTAACGGAATGGCACTCTTCTCTTTCGACCAGCCGTCGGTTTTCGACTCGAGCGGTGAGGTCGGGGAGATAACGGGGTTGTACATGATCGACGAGGAAGGTGTGATTCAGTCAACGGATGTGAACGCCAGATTCGTGAACGGGAAACCGGAAGGGATTGTGGCGAAGCACGTGATGCGGACGCCCAAAGAATGGGACAGGTTCATGAGGTTTATGGAGCGCTACTCAGACCAGAACGGCTTGCAGTTCGTTAAGAAGCAATGAGCTGGGACTTTTCTATCAGAATCAGCAAAAAGTGTTATGTTACATAACTTGCATTTATTTTTTCACTTTAATCTCTCTCTCCTAGTTTTGATCTTTATTTGAGTTTCAATTCTTCAATGGTACTTTCATCATATAGTTCGTTTGATTATTTAGGATTTTGTTCTGATTAAATTTGAGTTCCATACAGAGAAATCCATAATTTAACGAATGTATGAACAAAATTCCATTGTGAAATTGCTTGTACTCTCGTACATAAAACAGTGGTTGTGTTTTAAACCATGGGTTGGGTGTTTTCACCGAGAACAAGGATATTAAAACTCCTATTTATAGCCAAGAGGCGTTTAGGAGAGAACAAGGATATAAACTTCTATTCGCAACCAAAGCATCGTTCCTCTGATGATGAATCGAAGAAATGGCATCGACTTTAATCTCTTCTATGGCCCTTCTCTTGCCGTTAACATTACTAACTCCGTCAATTTCCACCAGAATCTCTCGACTCGACGTCCTCGGCTGGACTTGCAACAACGGCACCGTCTCCGACGTCGAGGCTTACCAGAGATCGTATCAGATCAATCTCGACGAGATCAGAGACGGTATGAGGAAGGTCAAGTTTGGGATTCATGAACACGGAGATCCTCCGCAGAAGATGTACGTTTTGTCGCAGTGCGTTACCGATCTCTCACCCGACGAATGCAATCTCTGTTGGTCACGCGCCACCGATCTCCTCTCTCAATGTTTTCCGTCCACCGGTGGTCGGTTTCACCTCGACGGCTGTTTCGTTAGGGTTGATAATTACAGCTTCTATCGCGAGCCTATTACTCATCAGGACGCCAAGGTTTTGTTCCCCTTCCTTCTTTTTTTTCCTGCGATTTTCTCCGTGAATTAGATTGTTAGGTTTTGATCAATTGATAGAAGCCATGGTTTAATTCAGCTCACACTTGGCTAATAGACCCTAGGATTTGATGTGGATTTCGGCTTAAGAGATTCAATCTCGAGGAAAATCAACTAGATTATCCTGATATATGGACCATTTTGGGACTTTTAGATATGTGCTAGTGACAAGGAGTGGTCTGCCGAATTCAAAGGCTTAGTAAAGGAAGTGGCCAAATCCATTGTTGAGACGGCTCCTTATAGGCAAGGTTTCGCGGTGGCTCAGAAGAGCACCGGAAATTTAACGGTTTACGGGTTGGGAATATGCTGGCGAACGCTAGATGATGAGCTGTGCAAATTATGCTTAGCAGATGGAGCTTTATCGATTTCTAGCTGCTCACCTTCCATTGAAGGCTTTGCCTTGAATTCAGGCTGCTACTTGCGTTACTCTAACTATTCCTTCTACAACCAACGTGGATTGCTTTCTATGAGTATGTCTGTGTGTCCTTACTCTTGTGGTTTTCAAATTGTGATCAGTCTTTTATGATCATAACATTTTTTTTTTTTTGTAGGTTTAACGAAAGAAAATATTCTGCTTATACTGGTTATTTCTATGGTGGGTGTCTTGGCTATTGCAGCTGGATTTTGGTGTGGGAAATGCATCTATTTGCGAGCTAGTCCAAAGAAGAAGCTTAAAGGTAATTTCCTTGTTCTGTACTAAGACTATATGTGTTTAAGCGCGGTCAGCTCATAGGAGCTAAGACTCAAAATTTTCACGTGTTTGGACATCTAAGGATAGAGAAGGAGTCACAGTCTATACGTAATAGCTCACACTTGATGAGCTTTAAGTATTCAACTCTAGAAAGAGCAACCAACAACTTCAATGAGAGTTGCAAGCTTGGTGTTGGAGGATATGGCGAAGTCTTCAAGGTTACTCTCTTCTCTCTCTCTCTCTATATATATATATATATATATATATGCTTCTCTTCATTTTACCACTATCTCGATTGATTAAATAGCTTTTATTGTCTTCTTGACAGGGAACTCTGTCTGACGGTAGAGAAATTGCTATTAAACGGCTGCATATAGCAGGAAAGAAGCCACGGGAAGAGATCCATAATGAAATTGATGTAATTAGCAGATGCCAACACAAGAACTTGGTCCGGCTCTTAGGTTGCTGCTTCACTAACATAAATAGTTTCATTATCTATGAGTTCCTCGCCAATACAAGCCTTGATCACATATTATTTAGTAAGATCCCTTCTCCTAATCGCGCATATATGTATAACCAGTGCTTATCTTCTAAACTTGTTTGCTTGACATGGAAGTGAAGACCCAGAGAAGAAGAAAGAGCTCGACTGGAGGAAGAGGCGTACAATAATCTTAGGAACAGCAGAAGGTTTGGAGTATCTTCACGAAGCTTGCAAGATCATTCATAGAGATATCAAAGCAAGCAACATTCTGTTAGACTTAAAGTACAAACCCAAAATCTCTGATTTTGGATTAGCCAAGTTTTATCCAGAAGGTGGCAAAGACATCCCTTCTTCCTCTCCCTCTCCCTCTCCTTCTTCCATCGCAGGCACGTTGTAAGTCCTTTCAACACATAGAACTTAATTGAGGTTCTATTGGTCTGATTTAGGATTTTAAAATGGAATTTCTGGTTTTTTTTTTTTTTTTGCAGAGGATACATGGCTCCTGAGTACATTAGCAAGGGAAGACTAAGCAATAAACTCGACACTTATAGCTTCGGAGTTCTTGTTCTCGAAATAACCAGCGGTTTTCGAAACAATAAATTCCGATCTGATAACTCCCTTGAAACCTTAGTTACTCAAGTGAGTCTCCAACTTCACTTCCTCAATTAAGTTATCTTCATTGCCAATTTCTCAAACCCCTTTGTTGAACAACAGGTTTGGAAATGTTTTGCTTCAGACAAGATGGAGGAGATGATAGACGAAGATATGGAAGAAGAAGAGACAGATAAGACAGAAGTGAAGAGAGTGATGCAGATCGGCTTGTTGTGCACACAAGAGTCTCCACAGCTTCGTCCAACGATGTCCAAGGTTATACAAATGGTTAATTCTACAGATCTTGTATTGCCCACTCCTACTAAACCACCTTTCCTTCATGATTCCATGTAGAAATCATATACTTGTATAAATCCTCACTTAGTAACACATTACAAGAAGAAAAAAACAACAAATAGATCATTTTGTATTTCGTATCATATTATATTCTTTTTTTTTTTTTCTGACTTTTGTCCCTAGAGTAATCATATGAACAAATATAAATTTCGGTTGTTAATGCTCTGGTCTATGTAAATAGTGTGAACAAACATCTTGCTCGAGATTGATTATTCTCTTTTCTCTTCTAAACTCAGCTTTGTGATACCCATTACTCCAGTGTACGATTTTCCATTTAAAGGCCTTTTTATTCCTCTCCAATGCTTCCATGCTCGTTTAAGAACACACTCACAAATAGCTTTTGCATGTTGGGTTCAGTTTCAGTTTCCAATTAATTGGATCTCAATCTTCATCAAAGCAATATTTTACCAAACGATGATAAACCGGAAGACCGTACTTGAAAACAAATGTAATGGAGCACATGATATACCAGAATGTAGACCAAAGAGAGTGATGGACACTACTATTTTAAAAACTTCGGAAACTTGCAAGTTAGTTTTCTATTTTTACGACAAATCACAAAATTACAATGCAGTGGATTACTGAAAAAAAATTCATTAATATCTAAGAGACTAACTTTTTACCACGGAGAAGCTAAAATCTACAAAGCAATGAAAAGTCACAAGTAACAATCAGCCAGTTTACATAACGAAGAAGATATAATTATTAAAACTAATGTATTCTAAGCCTTATGTACATCATTCCTCCCTTCTCTTAATTTGTCCGAGACTGCTTTCGTTGTTCTTCTCGTTTCATAATGATTATCTATACATAAATGATAAATCTAGTTCCTTTTGTTCATTGTCTAAGATAAAATCGTAAATCACCGAGAATATTTATCCACTTATTTTCATGTGAAAGTGTTGTAAATGAAACTATCAACGTACCTCGATACTCTGTTACGTTTTTCCTTCGCTCCTCAAAACCGCGTCAGTTATCATCATATTGTAGCCATGAGTTACAAATTCTTGAAATCGGAGACTTTGATAAATTTATGGCAAGTACACATTTATATGACAGCGATAAGTGATTCGTTCAAATCTAGGCGACACCATTGTTTACAATATTTGTATCTGTTTATCAAATTTGAGATAACATGATCGAGCCAGCGATTGTCACACAGAAATGGTATTTTTTGTTTAGAAAATAACAAAAAAAAAAAAAAAAAAAAAATTAATTAAAAAAA
>OVAY01000432.1:20055-60005 GCA_900406395.1 Kernera saxatilis
TTAATTAAAATAAATAAATTAATTAATTTAAAAAAAAATAACAAAAACTATTAATACATGACGGTATTCAGATTTGTAGATAAACGCAACCATTATGCTAGATAGCAAATTTTAGAAAGATTCAAATTCAAAAGATCTTTATTTTTAATCATAAACAAAACTAGGATGACGTGGTATATAATTTTTTCAAAATATAAGTGATTATAGTGCAGTTCTATTTCCACGAGAGCTTAGTAAAAAATTCACTGGGACAGGTTGCAGGATCATAATGCCAATACTAAATTATGCTGTTCCAAATTTATATAGACAGCTTCATCACATAATGCCAATATGCTGGTCCCAAACAAAATAATAGTCTTAACCTGCATTCTAATACAGGTCTATGTTCACTTTCTATTAGCACATTCTCATTCAGAGGTGGCCCCTAGCTATTTCAAAAACAAAAAAAAAACACTCTTTTTTTGGAAAATCGATGAAATCGACCGAAACTGAATCGAGATCCACCAAAAATATAAATCGAGATCGAGATTCGATAATAAAAATATTATAGATATTTGATAATATTTTAGTTTAGAAAGTTTACCTTTGATTGTAAATGTATTATTTTCATTTGTATTTTAATTTGAAAACTTAGGTTGCTTCCATCTTTATAGTATAATTCTTGTATCTTGTAATTTTATTTTTATGAGAGATAATAATAATTCATAACAACGTTATGTGTTCTTGACTTCTTGTCTCATTAATTTATCAATATTTACCTTTTTTATAAAATTAGATGATTTTTTGGGGTTTTAAGAGAATATTTGAATTAATGTTTTTCGAGTTATAATACAAAAAAAAAAATCTTTTTTTTTCGCGTTTAACACCTTCGAGTTAATAGAATCAAACGTCTATTGATTAATGTGTTTTCTTATTGAATGCTCTCTAGTTTTTTTTTTTTTTTTTTTTTTCTCTCTAGTTTTAATACATGGTATTGTAAGTTTCATAGCACACGAGATTTAAAATTAGATACTACGAGTTAATCAATTATATGATTAATTTAGTTTTAATTACAGGTTTTGAATGATGACCTCGTATCCTTTTATTGTTTGTTGCTAAACTATGTTTCTATACCGACCGTACACGATAATCATCGAGAACGACGAGAAGCATAATTAACTTTATGATAGTTTTTTTTTTAATCAATCAAATTATTTTACGTAAATAGTAGTTGCACCTAATTGCATTTGCATATAATACGCGGAAACCAAAAAGTGGTAAGTTACTACAGTATAATAACAACAACAACAACAAAAAAGAAAATAGAAAACGTGGTAAATGTGGACACGTTCTAAGAAGCAGAGCCATATAAACTGGAAGCACCTAATGGGTCGGCACATTTGAGGCCACTCATCGGCTAATAAGACCGTAAATGAGATTTGTAGCTGGTCCACACCAGTTCTTCACGTGGTATATATATAAATATATAATTAATTACGTGTCACAGAAAAGAGCACCCACGTGGGGTCTACTAGGGTATATACCATTTATTTTTATTTTTTTAAAAACACGCACAGATGGAGCGTGCTTGCTGATTTTGGTAACGATTGATTTGTCGAATACTTAGAAAATTCGAAAATCCTTGCCCTATTAACTTGGAGCAAAGCAAACAGTATCTTGCCCTATTAGTTTGGAGCAAACCAAACAGTATCGCATATATCTTATCTGTCTGAGATCACTAATTAAGGAAATAACTAGTTATGTGTCAAGAGGATTAATTTTTCCTTTTTGAAATGCAACTATGTGTAACCATATCATTTTGTATATAGGCAGCTATAATACATACCATTCATCACTTTCTTTTCTTTCTTTTTTGACGCCAATACATGCCCATTCACTTATATTTTGATTAATTGCATTCTGAGTTCACATAGAGAAAAACATGTTTGCATTCTGAGTTCACATTCAAATTTATGTTTACTTATACTTTAAAATATAGAAGAAATAAAGAATTATTATTATTTATTTTTTTATAACTCAGGGTATATAACTCAGGATATATATTAACCATAAATACGAAAAGAAAGAAGAAGAAAATATCTAAAGAAAAAAACCCTATATAAACCCTCCAAGCTGAGACCATTGAGTCATGCAATTTACAAAGCTTCTCAAATAATATACACGCATTATTACAATCTTGCCGATACCATTCGAGATGTAAGCATCCCCTTTAGTCTTTGCCTTTAAAATAGAAAATAAGAATATTTGAATTTTGAAGTGACATATCATTTTCCATTCTAATTTAATGTATTATAATATACATGATATTATATTTTTTAAATACGTTTTAACAAGAAAATATATATTAAAAACGTAACATATGCATTACAGGGAATACGGCAACGGCAACAACAACAGCAATGGCATCGGCAACGGCAACGGCAACGGCATCTCCATTGGCAACGGTCACGGTAACGGCAATGGCAACTGTAACGGCTTCGGCAACGGTAACGGCATCGGAAACGGGCTTGGCAACGGCCATGGCATAGGGAACGGACTTGGCAACATTTTCGGCAACGGCCATGGCATCGGTAATGGGCATGGCAATGGCAATGGTAACGGAAAAGTTAACGGAGCGAAGGTGAAAAATATGAAAGCAATGGATAGTGAGGTGCTGAGAGAGCAAGGTCACATAATGGTTGATTTTATTGCTGATTATTACAAAAACCTTGAAGACTCCCCTCAGGATTTCCCTGTTCTTTCTCAAGTTCAGGTTCGTTCTCTTCTCTCTCTTTTTGTTTATATATAAAAAAACGACCAATATATATTAGAGTATTTTTCACTAAAAAAAAAATTACAAAAAAAAAAATTACAGTATTTGTTTTTGGAAAAATTTAGAGTAATTTTTTTTTTTTTGGTTTAAAAAAATTTAGAGTAATTATTTACTGAGTTTTGAAAAAAAAAAATAAGCCTTTTTGTTGGTGATTTGACGCAGCCTGGTTATCTCCGTGACATGTTGCCTGATTCAGCACCTGACCACCCTGAATCGTTGAAACAACTTCTCGACGGTACGTAATACAGTTTTTGTTTTTAACGCGGCATGCACATGCTGACATGCACTTACAAATTAAAGTACTCTTGATAAAAAAAAAATACTCTTGATTAATTAAATATATATATATATATATATATATATATGTTGATCAATTATTTAGCTACTTTTAATTCAAAAAATTTCATAACTTATAGACGTTTCGAAGAAGATAATTCCGGGGATAACTCATTGGCAAAGCCCGAGTTACTTTGCGTACTATGCATCAAGCACGAGCGTTGCCGGATTCTTGGGAGAGATGCTCAACGCCGGCCTGAGCGTCGTCGGTTTCACTTGGCTCACTTCTCCGGCCGCCACTGAGCTCGAAGTCATCGTTCTTGATTGGCTTGCCAAATTGCTCCAACTCCCCAACCATTTTCTCTCCACAGGTTCTCTTCATTATTTAAACTTAACTGATCTCCTTCTTCTGATTTATTTTTATACGTTTAAATGCCAACATTATGTTTTACTTAATTGGCGAAAACATGATCATTTGAAATTGAAAGAGTCAACTAACACATCAGTCGAGTTCAATTGACGAAAGGACGGAATATTAAAATTCATTCAATTTGATTTAATGTTTCTAATTTTACTATTTTGCGTGAAACAGAACCAAAAAAAAAAAAAAAAAAAAAAAANNNAAAAAAAAAAAAAAAAAAAGTAGATCAAGTGAAACTATAGGTTTCGTCAGTGTTATTTTCTTCAGCCGAGAATTTTATCTATTTTCTGCCGCCAATTACATTTCACCAGTTAAAACCAGATTTACACAAATCATATGGACTAGTCCTTTCCTATATATCATTATCCACCGTATTATTATAATGAGATTTTGATGTGTATCCCTCCCTATAAAACATAACCATGGATTCTAAAGCTAGCTAGTTGATAGTTAAGCGATCTTATGTTTTTGTCTGATTTAAGTTAGATTTATATTAAATAAACGATAATCTATGTTTTAGAAGTTATAAATATATATATATATACATATAATATAATTGATTTCACGATATTTTTTATAAACATGGGTTTTATCATGCTAAATATATATATATATATATATATATATATATATATATATACATATAATATAATTGATTTCAAACGAATATACTAAGAAATTGTGACCACATACATGACAGTTATTTCAAAATGAACGGAGCATGCAATTGTGACCATATACATGAACAGTAACAATAAAAACAATTTTTTATCAATATATAGAGCATTTAATTCAATTGTATAATAAAAACGAATAGAGCATGCAAATGTGACCATATACATGATGAATAGTAAACAAAAATTTATAACAAGAGAACAAGCATTTAATCAAATAATTTACTAAAAATGAAAAAAAAAAAAAAAAAAAGGGAATGGAGGAGGAGTGATCCAAGGAACAGGATGTGAAGCAGTGCTTGTGGTAGTATTAGCTGCTAGAGACAGAATTTTGAAGAAAGTCGGCAAAACATCACTCCCTCGACTTGTTGTCTATGCCACTGACCAAACCCATTCTAGTTTCCGAAAGGCTTGTCTGGTTCGTATATTATTAAATTTACAGTTTTATATATCAATTAACTATGTTGCAAAATGACATATATAATAAATCTGTCGATGAATTTGATAGATTGGTGGAATACATGAAGAAAACATTAGGCTGCTCAAAACAGATTCTTCCACCAACTATGGAATGCCTCCAAAAGCTCTTGAAGAAGCTATTTCTAGTGATCTCGCTATGGGTTTTATCCCTTTCTTCATTTGTGCTACTGTAATTACTTAAAACCCACTTAAAAATTAATGTTTAAACATAATTTACACACACATATATTTTTCATAATTATTAATATTGTCCATTGCTAAAATATATAACTCTGGGGGTTTTCAGGTTGGCACAACGTCTTCGGCTG
The DNA here is from genome assembly GCA_900406395.1 of Kernera saxatilis. Classification (NCBI taxonomy): domain Eukaryota; kingdom Viridiplantae; phylum Streptophyta; class Magnoliopsida; order Brassicales; family Brassicaceae; genus Kernera; species Kernera saxatilis. The sequence continues at coordinate 25,027 of OVAY01000432.1, forward strand.
CAGTTGATCCTTTGGTCCCATTGGGGAAAATTGCCAAGGTAAATTAAACATATATATTAGTTCATTAGTAAAAAAATTTATGAGCTGCATCAACTATATTTTTTAACCAGCACTGCTTCAACAACTACAAATATAGAGCTACGGGATTTGGATGCACGTGGATGCAGCTTATGCAGGGAACGCATGTATATGCCCCGAATATCGCAAACATATTGACGGAATTGAAAACGCAGACTCCTTTAACATCAATGCTCATAAATGGTTGTTTGCTAATCAAACTTGTTCACCCCTTTGGGTTAAGGTATGTTTTTTTCTCTTTTTTTTTTTTCCTTAATTTACAGTATTACTAATTAATTAATCTCATTTGTCAGTCAATTATTTAAATTCAATATATTTTTTTGTATATTTGGAATTAATTAGGACCGGTACTCTCTCATTGATGCCCTCAAAACAAATCCTGAGTATCTGGAATACAAGGTAAATGCCCCTCTTGTTCATTTTACTACAAATCTACCATCATTCTTAATGAAGATCGAATTATGCGTTTTCGTTTAATCAATTAGATAGATATATAAAATTAATAAGATGTACTAAGAGTTTATTCAATGGATTGAAACAAATAATACTTAAAATTTCCAAATGTTTTAGAACTGGAAAATATGTTGTACGTAAGAGAGTTTCTTATATTTGAGTTAATGGATATATCAGGTTTCCAAGCGAGATGAGGTCGTAAACTTTAAAGATTGGCAAATTTCTCTCTCTCGGAGATTCAGGTTCTGTCATACTCACAAGTTATACAATTTGATGTTATATTTGTTGCGCCATAAATCTAATAAACTTAGGAAAATGTATGTGATGTTCACAAATTTGATTTACACAGATCGTTGAAGTTGTGGATGGTTTTACGGCTCTATGGTTCCGAGAACTTGAGGAACTTCATAAGAGAGCATGTCAACCTCGCTAAGGATTTTGAAGATTATGTAGCTCAAGATCCACATTTTGAGGTAATATATACAACTACATTATTTCATATATATGATGAACAAAATTTAGAACACTAATGAACTGTCACATCTATTAATTTTCCCCGGACCTTATATATTAACTATACTTTTTAATATTTTCTTATGAATTGAAAGGTTGTAACTACTCGGTACTTTTCACTCGTTTGCTTTCGCCTTGCGCCTGTTGACGGCGATGAAGACAAGTGTAACGAACGGAACCGTGAACTGCTTGCCGCCGTTAACTCCACCGGCAAGATCTTCATCTCTCACACGGTGAGTTATATCCTCTATAATGACAATTAAACAAATACCATAATTTGTTTTCTAGATGAAAATCGAAATTTAACTAAATATTATTAATCATCATTCAACAGGCTCTGTCGGGAAAATTCATTTTACGATTTGCCGTTGGTGCACCGTTAACGGAGGAGAAGCACGTGATTGAAGCATGGCAGATTATACAGAAGCATGCCTCCAAATTGATCCGCAACGGCAATTATTGAGAATCAAGAACCCATCTATCTTTTAATAAAGTCCCTCGCTATCTACCTATCTCCAATAAAGGGACCATAAGATTTCTTTTGTTTATGATATATTGTTTTTATGTGATCAAATTTACGAAATAAGGCTTTTCGTATTGTAACTTGCCGAAGTTGAAAGTAATAAAATTTATCTCTACTACAATAATTTCATCAATTGAAAATATCGACATTACGAATTATGCGGTTCATGATGAAAGATTTCAGAAAAATGTTTCTTGAAAAACTGGTTTTCTTCAATTTTTGATTTTGTATACAGATGCTAAGACATGCGGAACATGCGAGCATATAAAGATTTATATAAGAAAAATATGGTTGATATATAATAATAAATCTAAACGAATTATATGGATTGGAAAATTTATCGGATTTTTCGAAAACTAAAACTACGGTACGAGGATTAACACAAGGCTTTTAGAAATTTCAGAAAATATATTTAACATTGATACCAAAAAAAAAAAAATCAGAAAATATCATTCACTGGTATGAATCATACGGATGCTATGAAAACAGTTTATTGGAAACCGGTTTGGAATTCTTGGATCTAAGATTAGTTTATCGGATTTGGGCCTGGCCTAATTAATAAAAAACTTATTTACCCTCCTAAATCCCCATTTTTTTATTGCTTTCTTCTCCGATTCCGAACCCTAAATCATTTTTCATTTTTTTTCTATATCTGCGCCGGCTAACGGAATTATCCTCCGTGAAACAAAGTTTCCGGGAAAATCTGAGGTGGAAGTACGAAGCCCACAAAATCTTTGAATTTCGATTGGATTTACCGTTTATTTGATAAATTTGTTCGAATTCCGATGAATTCGATGAATCACATCGTTTATCTTAGTTCAGACGAGGAGGATGATCAACAAGTAGACATCACTGATTGGTTTGACGGAGTTTTGGAAACCTCCGATGAGAAACCCAAGATCACTTTTATCAAAAGAGAAAAAAAGAAACGCAAGAGGACTGGGCATCGGAAGTCAAATTCCTCGGATTTAAAGGCCGAGGATGAAGATGGCGACGACGATTGTGTGGTCTTGGATTGTGATCCTTACAAGAAGACGGCGAAGGAGCCTGAAATTGATACTTGTGAAACCGATGAAGTAGTTGTAGTAGGGCAAAAGGGTGAGGTAACATTTTCCTCTTGATCTTCTTATCTCTTGGACAATTCTTCCCCCTTGTTACGAAATTTTTACTCAATTTTGAAATTGTTTGTCCTAATTTTGAATTGATCATCAAGTGTGGTAGTGTTGTCACCAGTAGAAGAGCATTAAGCTGGAACTGTTTGTAGGAATTGATGGTCTTCTCTTGAAGAGAGAAAATTGAGTTTCTTTAGTATATGCAGCAACCCAGTATAGGATCATTCAGAGTGTATAGCTTGAAATCATCAAACTGGTTTTGCTCTGTTTTCATATTTACACAGTTTGTAATAAGTAATTAGTTTTGTAGATAGCTTGTAGAGATTTCCCGCATCCGCGACATGCTTGCGCTAAGTACCCGTTCGACTCCACATCACACGAGAAGTACTGTGACATGGTGAGAATGTCAAGTTTTTCTTTCTCTGCTTCTGTATCTTTTGACAAAGCTTAATTTGATGATGCTTTTCTTGCTAATTTCCTTTGTTGGTTTTGGTTTTTCATTACAGTGTCACTGTTATGTTTGTGACATCCGTGCTCCGTGTCCTTATTGGTGCATCAGTATCTCCAGCATTGATCACTGTCATGCCAATAATAAAGAACCGATATGGAATAATCAACGGGAATGCATCAGAACTGGAGAGATACTTCCCCGACCTGCCTCGACCATAGCCCAACTGCAACAACTTTCCCAGTCCCAAAACTCTTGGTATTACCCTGCAACCCAGTGTGCGACTCACCCAAACACGCACATCAGACCCGGTTATAGAAGAGAGCAATCAAGAACCTTTCCGCAAAATCCCCGGTTACAGCCATGTGCTGGTCGAAGACCAAGTAGAGGCGGTATACCTAACATTTCTCAAGGCTCACAACATACCCATCACGCTCCTCTACAAGGCAAGCCACAGCGGATCGTTACTGGTCATATCTCAACTGTGCCAGAATCTCACACCAAAGTGTACGCTAGACATTTTAACCGGAGTATGTATTCTGGTAATGTTCAGACAGGTGCAGTTTCGTCTGAGACTCCTAATCCTCCGGTAAACCAGCAACAACAACAACAACAACAAAAATCAGGAAGAAGTAAAGAACTGTCGGAGTTTGAAGACTGGCTCATGGGCGACACTATCCCGACCGGTCCGGTTTGTCCCGTGTCTGGTGAAGACAATGCTACTACATTCGCATTTGATTTTGAAACCTTTCTTAAATGATTTAAGCGTTAGGATAGTCTTGATTTCCCAACTTAATTGTAGATTTTAAACTGTACATTGTTGTCTCAGCCAAGAGTTTGTGATTAGCAGGTTAAATCTACAAAAATATCCCGATACCAATCTAAATTCATATCCGTTTTTAGGAATATATATGGCCTAACTGCATGAACAACAAAATTGTTGTTAAATGATAGAAAGTATTTGTTTTTAGTAGTAAATGGTTACGTTGTATCGTGCAAGTTCAGTAACAAAAGTAAAGATGGCAAGAGGGAGAGAGAGAGCATGGAGAGGGGGTAAATCGTAGTTACTCATGGATTATGCACACGACTAATTGGTATCATCAGTGTTACTTTTGCAAACATTTAAGTATAGTAGGATCATTTACTATAATTACCTTAAAATAATTCTTATTTCTTTTATTGATTCTGATGGTTTTTACTAAATTAAAATGTTTATTTGATTTTACAGTTTTACCATCAGGATTTATTTGATTTTTTTTTCTTTCTAGTCCATCCATTAAAAGAAAGCAAATCAATTTTTTTGGTCAAAGATATTAGAAATATAAATTTTTTTAGTCCACACATTACATAATGTATTTTTGGGAATTTTAAAATTATAACTTGGGAAAAGGACGGTAGTTAATTAGCAGTAGATATTTTAGTTAGTAGTTGTGGGAAGAAAAGTCAAAAGTAACAACAATAGTGGAAAAATCCGTTACAGAATCCTAAATTTATAAATAATTTTGCAGTAATAAAAAATTAAAAGAGATTCTGAAAGATTCAATTCTCCAATAAGATTCTAGTTTCCCTCAACAGAATCTCGTGAATCTCTCTACCTTCCCCTTCTATAAACGCTAACCCCTCTCTCTCTACCTTCTTCATTTCGAAATTTTCAAATCCTCTCTTTGTCTCGCGATTGCAGCAATGGCGTCGACTCTCTCTTGCTCCGCCTCTGATCTGATTCCTTTACTATCAGGTGGAGCCAACGCCACCGCCGCAGCCGCCGCCGCGGAATTCATCTGCGGGAGATTCGAAACAATCTCCGGGAAATTCACCGACGCGGCTTACGCGATCGACAACACCTACCTCCTCTTCTCCGCTTACCTTGTCTTCGCGATGCAGCTCGGCTTCGCGATGCTCTGTGCCGGATCCGTACGCGCCAAAAACACCATGAACATAATGCTCACCAATGTCATCGACGCCGCCGCCGGAGGTCTCTTCTATTACCTCTTCGGCTTCGCCTTCGCCTTTGGATCTCCTTCCAATGGATTCATCGGAAAACATTTCTTCGGAATGAACGATTTCCCTAAACCTTCCTTCGATTATCCTTATTTCCTCTATCAATGGACTTTCGCGATCGCCGCCGCCGGAATCACCAGCGGATCAATCGCCGAGAGGACTCAGTTCGTCGCTTACCTGATCTATTCCTCTTTCCTCACGGGGCTCGTTTACCCAATCGTATCACATTGGTTCTGGTCTTCCGATGGTTGGGCTTCTCCCGCTAGATCTGAGAACCTTCTGTTTCAATCAGGTGTTATCGATTTCGCCGGATCCGGCGTCGTTCACATGGTCGGAGGCATCGCCGGTCTCTGGGGAGCGTTAATCGAAGGACCACGAATTGGTCGATTCGACAACGGAGGTAAACCGCCTACATTGCGTGGTCACAGCGCGACGTTGGTCGTCCTCGGAACGTTCCTTCTCTGGTTCGGATGGTACGGATTCAACCCCGGATCGTTCGCAACCATTTTCAAATCTTACGGATCATCTCCGGGAAGCTCCTTCTACGGACAATGGAGCGCCGTCGGAAGAACCGCGGTTACAACCACGTTAGCTGGTTGCACGGCAGCGTTAACGACTCTGTTTGGGAAAAGACTCATCGATGGGTATTGGAATGTAACCGACGTTTGTAACGGTTTGCTCGGCGGATTCGCGGCGATAACCGGCGGCTGCTCGGTCGTTGAACCGTGGGCCGCGGTTATATGCGGGTTTGTAGCCGCGTGGTTGCTGATGGGATTCAATAAACTAGCCGATAAGCTCAAATTCGACGATCCGTTAGAAGCGGCTCAGCTACATGGCGGTTGCGGCGCGTGGGGGATCATTTTCACCGGATTGTTTGCAGATAAAACTTATGTGTCCGAGGTATTCGGAGGCGATCCGAACAGACCGTACGGGCTATTGATGGGAGGAGGAGGTAGGTTGCTTGCGGCGCACGTCGTACAGATTTTGGTGATAACGGGTTGGGTTAGTGTGACGATGGGGACTCTGTTTTTTGTTCTGCACAAGCTGAAACTGTTGAGGATACCGTCGGAGGATGAGGTCGCCGGGATGGATCCGACGAGCCATGGTGGATTGGCTTATATGTACACAGAAGATGAGATCAAGAATGGGATTATGGTTAGGATGAATGGCGGTGAAAATGGTCAAGGACATGTAGGTGGTGGTCTTTGAAGTAGCTTGTGATTTCTTTTCTTCTTTGGGTCTGTGTATATGCTCTTTTGCATGGGAATAAATATTATTAATTTGGCTGTTTATTATTTATATTTTTATTTGTAAATATATATCTATTATCACCAGTCACCACCATTAAATTAGGGTAATTCCTCGAGTATCTGGAATGTATGCAAGTAAAATAAAAATGGGATCTTTTCCTTAGACATCTCTACCTGAAAAAAATGATAAATCTGAATCAGGTGGAAGAAGATATTAATGAAAAACATAGATAAATAATTCAGATTTTTTATGTTGACGTCAATTTTACCTTTAACTAACCTAATGGGCCACTACTAAAACTAAGGCCCTTTGAAAAAAAATTGGGGGCCCAGGTGGTTGCACGTAGGACCGAATCTAGTTACACCCATTAAGATTATATTAATTAAAGATGTACAAACGCGTTCATAGGTTTGTTTGGAATCATTTGCTAAGTCGTAGACTGGTTTGTTCATCGTAGACGGAATAGCTGTATAAGCTGGGATAAAAATAACGTATCGATTAATTTGATTTAGTATCAAATTTACAGGAAACATCCTTTTGGTGAACGACTTTCCGTTTCACTTCACTTTAATCGGGAAAGTTATTAAGCTAGCAGATGCGAGAGCAATTAACGCTCTACACAATTTACGAAGAAATCAATGCATGATGATAGGCTAGTTGTTAAAATTCAGTTTTACGGTTTACCAGATAACTTTTTATATATTTTAACTTATTAAAAGTAGTAATTCAGACGTATTAAATACTGGAGTATTTTATTATACTTACAAAATACTATTTTAATATGAGAAGTTATGAGACACGTGCGAATAAGACCACAAGTACAAAAGACATGATTCATCATCCCATGCAAAAAAGACTGACAATCAAAAAAACAAAGTTAAAAACAAACACTCACACGGGAATTAGAAAGAGATATATAAATGGCCAAAATATTATTAATATAAATACAATGTGGGCAGAGGAAACAAAATTACGTAAACTAATAATTGAAGCATACCCCCTCCACTACCGCCACTTTTTCTTAATATATATAAGTATGTATCCACTATAATATCTATATTTTTTTCCGTTTAAATTATTAGATTTTTATAGAAAATAATTTTTTATTATAAAATTTCTAGAATTCTCACAACAAATGGCAACTGTAATATTAATTGTATGTCTTACAATTATTAAAAACCAAGCAAATCTTATATCTTCAATTTTCAGGGTTGTGAAAAATTTATATTCAAGTGTTCCAGTATTCAAATGTTTGTTATTTATTAAATTAGTCAGACATTAGGATAATTTGAATATCTGATGATAATGAAAAAGAATTAAAATCTTTAAGATTTTAGGCGTTTTTATATGTTTGTGAGTTTTTCCAAATATTTTTAGTGTTATTTTTTGGAAAAAAATTTAAGTCTACGAAGTTTGTTTTCGAAATAGAAAGGATATAATTATGTGTAATTTTGTAGGGGGAAAAAGATAACATGGGGGGCTAATTACAAAGATTAAAAGATATGTAAAGTAGGAAACAAAATCAAAAGTAACTACAAAATGACTTTGAGTATTAATGTCGGTATCTTCGAGAACCATTGATTCCCTTATCTAGTCAGATACTGTACTTTCCACAACCAGTCAGATTCTGCCACGTGACGGTCAAATTGGATTCGCAGTCAAACCTTTGACCAGTGGAGCCAAAACACACATGCATGGCACTTAAAATATGATCAATTTGTGAATAAGTTACATTATTACCATGTTTATAAGGTTAGATGCTCATTTTTACAACATAAATTCCTATTTTTATATATTTTTTTTGTTTTATTATCAAACAATCTAAAAATTGAAATTATGACAAGATTATCATATTGAGCTAAAGATAGTAACATAATTATTATGATCACTCAATAGATCGAGTTATTATTTATTTATTTTATCATTGCAAAATTTACGTTGTAACTGATTTATAGATTAACCACACTAATATTTTAAATATATATCTCTGTCATACAAAAAGGAAAATTTAACATAAGATGAAATCATATAGTTTCTAAGTCTATCAATTCATTGTCATCATCCATTATTGGAGGTAATCTGGTTTTTCTTTTTGTTCTTTATTTTTTCTAGTCAATATAGATATTTTCTTAATGTTCAAAAAAATATAGATAGTTTCTCTTTCTTACTGCATCCATCTCTTGACTGAATAAATACGTCAAAAGAAAGCCTTCACAACTACACACTCTCATACTTATCTCCTCTTACGGTTCTCATTTCTCGTCTCTCTATTATCAGTTTTATGAAATAAACATATTTGATTAAAAGAAAAAGAGATAAAACAGTAAATGGCAGATCAACATCCAAGAATCATCGTCGAGAAAAACCCATCTCAGGCTCGTCTTGACGAACTAAAGTTCAAGTCATGGCCCAAGTAAGATCGATTCTCCTTATTTAAAATTCTTTCTTCTTCTTTTATTGGGTGGTGTGAGATCGATTTGGTAAAGTTGCATGAGATAAAATTAGAAAATTTCGTAACTTATGTAATCAAATTGGAAATTTCTTTTCTTTTTGTTTGTTTGTGGGGGATGAAAGGTGGGGATGTTCACCAGGGAAGTACCATCTGAAATATGAAGCAGAAGAGATATGTTACATTGTGAAGGGTAAGGTTAAGGTTTACCCTAAACCATCATCATCATCATCATCATCATCATCATCATCATCATCATCATCATCAACATCATTATCAGATGCAGAAGTAGAGTGGTGTGTAGAGTTTGGNACATCATTATCAGATGCAGAAGTAGAGTGGTGTGTAGAGTTTGGGGCAGGTGATATTGTCACTTTTCCAAAGGGCCTTTCTTGTACTTGGGATGTATCTCTCTCTGTTGACAAACATTACATTTTCCTCCACCATTCTTCTTCTTAGTTTTTTTAACTTGTTTTATTCTTTATTTTTTGTATTTTGTGTTTTTTTTCGTTGTTTTTCTAATAAGAAAATATAGATGTGTGTGCGTTAGCAATGCTTTCACAATTAAAGCTTGAGAAAACCTCATAAAATTCGAGTAATTCTGATATATATATAGTTCTTCAGGATTCTATATAAAGTCGGGCATATAGAGCTTTAGTTTGAAAGTAGAAAAATTATATATTTGGGTTACAGGATTGCATTCATGAGTATGATGATATGTTAAGTTATTAATTAAACCATAAACGTTGGATTCTCTTATTAGTCAACAACAGGTGATCTTCTTTGTCTGCCCCTTTATGCCTCTATAAAAATAATTTTCATTTTTAGATCCGTTGACCAGTCAACTTTTCATATTTTGTAATTCTAGGCAAAACATCTCATATTTTTCATTGAATTCATTGATTTCAATATCGAATTGAACCTTTTTTTGGGTCATATTTATCATTTATCAATCATACTTTATGTTTTTACGGTAGTCTTAAAATTAAAACTATATCAAATAATCTTATATATATACAACATTACAAATTTACATAAACAAAAAAAACTATCCAAACATATTCCCATTCTCGAAGGCTTTGACTGATGACCTAAATCAACATATATAATACCTTTGAATGATGTACCCATTAAATACCGTTAACGGGTTTGAAAGCCTTATTCTGCACAAGTTATACGTTAAGAATCGAGATGTAAACGTGAGTTTTTGACCCCAAAAAAAAAAAAACGTGAGTTAATGACATTACATTAGTTTTAAAATTAATGATGGTTAGACTATGCTGCTTTTTAGTTTAAAAGTTCAATCGCCAACACACGTAATGTCAATTTAATTTAATTTGTATCAATATTAACGTGTTATTACCATTAGTTCCGTTACCATAATTGGTTTAACGTAGTATTAGTATTAACATTCAAATTAAGCTAACATATTACGGAACATCACCAAAATCAAGAGACATGAATTAACGTGATCTTGTGAGATAGACTTTTTTTCTTTTTTGTAAAGAGTAATCGGAACCGGAGCCTGACTAATCTTTGTCTGAATGTAGTCATCTAATAGTTTGGTGATAAAAAAAATTCGACAAAGAAATTGATAATCACAACGGAAGAAAAATAAAAAACCGAATTTTCAGCTGGTCCTCGGTTCAATCGATCGAACCAGCCGGTCGATCTGAATTTTAGAAAAACAAATGGATACATATTAAGCAGAAATGGCACCTCACTCAAATCTTTTCTCTCTCTCAATATAGAGACAAAGAAAAGGCCGAAGAAATGCTCTGCATCACTCGTGTCCCAGCTCTTCCTCTCTTCTTCTCCTCCTCCGACTTCTCTCTTGCTACCTCCCGTCAATTCACGAGGTCCTCTTTCTTAGCGTCGATTGTATTCTCCGCTACTTTCTGCTTTTACGGTGTTTCTGATTGATTCTCTTCTCTTTCTGTATGTTTCTAGTTTCAGGACTAGAATGTCTTCTTCCTCCACCGATTCTGGGCTTCCTCCCCCGCCGGATAATGGCATCGTTGTGAGTCTTTTGAGCCTCCTCCATCTCTGACTCTCGTGTTTTGTAGTTTGACTTTGATTGCGCTTATTAGGAGATTGCCGTCTTCGTGTGATTTTGGCAGCTTGGTTGTGGTGGGATCGCTGTAGATTTCTTGGCGACGGTGGATTCTTATCCTCAACCCGACGACAAGATCCGAAGCACTAGCCTCAAGGTAGTCTTTCCACGGTCTTCTGTTTTGATAAGGATTTAGGGTTGATGATAATGTGTTTTGCTTTTTTTCAGGTACAAGGAGGGGGAAATGCTGGAAACGCATTAACCTGTGCAGCTCGCCTGGGATTGACTGCGAGGCTGATTAGTAAGGTATGAATCGTAAATTGACATGAACAGATCAACAGTCGAGTAGGGCATTAGTGATGCTAATTGATTAGTAGTGGAGAAATTTGTTTAGGTCGCGAATGACTCTCAAGGAAAGGGCATACTGGAGGAGCTGGAATCTGATGGTGTGGATACTTCCTTTCTTGTGGTAATGCTCAATCTTATGATCACCCATAGTCTATATACTATTGTATTGTCTCTAGTATTTGTGATTTTATCTTGATTTTCTGAGCTTTCCAGTAATTGTTGTTTTAAACAAAAAAATTGATCTCCCAGGTATCTAAAGAGGGCAATACACCATTTACCTACATCATAGTTGACAAACAAACGTGAGCGTTTTGCCCTCATGTTGTTTGTGAATTTGGGGCCATTGTAAACCAGTTAGATTGGAGTGCTGTCTGAATTTATTGTTTCATGCTGTTTGATTTCTTGGTGTCAAATCTATTCAGGAAAACGCGTACTTGTATTCATACGCCTGGAGATCCACCCATGGTACCAACTGACCTTTCTCAATCCAGCATGTTATCAGCTCTAGACAGAGCAAGCATCGCATACTTTGATGTAAGATTACACGAAACCGCATTGGTGATTGCAAAAGAGGTAAGCATGCATGTCTTTACCTTTCTAATGAATGTTATGCAGAGCTGTGCTTGAACTCATGCCTTTACCTGTATCGTTATTTATCCCAAGTACAACAGAACAAGGGTGATTTGTATATATGTAAGATTAGTCTTTGATAAAGGGTGTTCGAGGATTTCACAAGATTCTCTCTTTTTCTCTACAAAAACATACCTACATGTTCATTTCCTCCTGTGCTTGTTGCATTTATCCAGAGCAGGCAGGTCGGAAGAAGATACCTATTTTAGTTGATGCAGAGAAGAAAAGAGAAGGATTAGATGATCTCTTGCAACTCGCCGATTACGTCGTCTGCACAGCAAAATTCCCTCAGGTAAGTTAGTCTCCGTTTCGGTTCTTTGTATTTCCTACATCTTTTCTCAGCATTTGAGGCCGAAAATCCTGAGTCTCTCACGTCTCGCAGGCATGGACAGAAGTGTCTTCGACTCCAGCTGCGCTTGTTTCCATGTTGTTGAGATTGCCGAAACTGAAATTTGTGATCGTGACCTTAGGTGAAGGAGGATGCTTAACGATTCAGAGAGCTTCCAAAGGTTAAACCCGAGACTTCATGTCATTCACTAGATATCAAAACTGTTTTCATGATCCTTTCGCTTGGTTACCAACGTCCTCTGTCTATGTCCACTTCAACAGAAGCAACAGAAGCATCAGAATCCAAAGAGACAGACATTGAGAGTTTGTTGGAGACACTGAAGCGTAGAACAGACTCAACCGCAACATTTCCAACATGCGTTTCTTCGGTAACCAAACGTTCCAACTCCTAAATATCTTCTCAATCATATGAAGACATTTCAACTCTTCCACACATATTTTCTTGCAGGAGACAACAAAGCTGAAGGCCAACGGGATAGGAACACTGAGCGGAAGATTGTTTCTCGGAACAGCGGAGAAAATTCCTCCAGAAGAGCTCGTTGACACCACTGGTGCAGGCGACGCATTCATAGGAGCAGTTCTTTATGGTAAAAGATTTGCAAAGAAACTTGCACACTCCCTGAGAAATCAGAACCAAAAAACCCAAAGTTTTAGATACTTACTGACCTATCTCTACTCGTTTCCTCGATCTGTAGCCATATGCGCCGGCATGCCCCCAGAGAAAATGTTACCATTCGCTGCTCAACTGGTACCTCTCCAACCGAAAACATATTCCACAGTTGAAAACCGCTCTTTTCCAAATGGCACATAACATTTTCAGACCGATCTTTGTAACCATAATTATTGTATTTTATCACAGGCTGCTTGCAATTGCCGAGCTTTGGGAGCCCGCACTGGTCTTCCTCACCGTACTGATCCGCGACTTGCACCATTTCTTCTGGTTTGACAACTCTTAATGTTCTATGTTCCTTTGTCAACTCTAATTTTCTTCCGAGTCACTTACTCCATCGACCACTTTCATATATTTAAAACTTTCTACGTATTAAATAAATAAAGACTTGGTGTCAAATAATTTTCTGGTTAGGTTGACTTTTTTTTTGTTTGTTATAAAAAGAAACATATATGAAGTGGTGTTATTCTAAACTACTAAATGCTCGCAATGTGAACGCTTCAACCTTGTTGATCGGGTCCGTAAAGGCGTTTAATATCAACGGCTAGGATTAAACCGAAAGCTACATGCAAAGATAATCTCAGCCATCGACTGCGGTGGATCGCCACGCCCACGCGCTCTTATCTCTGCTTGTCGTCACTTCCTCTCTCCACTTGCCTATGTTTACATTTATACAGACAAAATCAAATCAATAGCTATTGATTTCACGCGCCTCTCTAATTGGTTAATACCGTGGACCCCACTGCCGTGTCTTTAACGAGCCTAATGACGGCGAGATGATCGGCTGTAAACGAACAAACAAATGTAATGTGAAAAAAGAATTGGTAACAACAATAGCTGACCCGGGAACACGTGGCGTTTTATTAATGGATCTTCTCCTTAAGATCTGTACACCTGGTTGTAGCCCGTTCTGTTCACCTACAGTCAAATATTTTCAAGTCTTGGAACTTGCAAGTCCTTTGAGTAATTGCCCCAGCCCTAACTTTTTTAACCGCGAATAGTGAAAACAAAAAATTATTACGCCGAATGAGAAATTCCTCAAATGTCCTCTTGCCCTTGCCATTGACAAGTGACGACAACGCTACCAAGTCCTTCGTTTACGAAGTTCCTTCCTGTGTCTAAAAAGGCCCACCACGCATAGATTATGATGTTTGAATAAAAACGAGTCAATTTTGACTAATTTCGATTATGTGGGAGAGAGAGATGGACTCTGAATAGTGAGAGCTTGAACAATCATGTTTGATTGGTAACTTCGTACCGCTGCAGTACGGATTTACCGCTTTTACAGTTACCAATCACAAAAGTTATACTAAAAACGATACCAAAAACTTTACTCTCAACTTTTTTGTACCGCTTTCTTTTACAGTTCATTTTTACAGCTTTGCACTATTCCGTAATCGCTTACCACTCCCACTACCCACTAAAAAATTTGTATCGCTTTAGGTTACCAATCAGATTCTGGCAGAGTTCCCTTCTTAATTGTGTTATCATTCAATTAATTTCTTGTTGATGAAGTTTTTCTTTGCCAAAAAATTAGAAAGTAGACTATTCAAATCTTTGGTAAATATGTAAAGTACGATTTCCTTTTTGCGTTTTTTTCCTACATATACATTGAATTATTCTGGCATATTAGCTAAGTTCGATTATGATATTTATAGGTAGAAAATATGATTCGGTTTATATTACATATTTTTTTGGTCAACAAATTGTAAATATTTGTTTTAAACAAGAATACATTTTGTTTTTTTTGCAAAGATTAAATTGTGTTTTGTTTTTTGGTCAACAAGATCAAATATCAGTAATTACATTGTCTATTTATTATCAGCTTTTTCATATTATCACAATATGTAAGATACTACTTTATCCATCATTTTACGAAAAACCAGAATGTACGTTGACATTTTTTTTCTTTCCAGAGCTAGAAAAAATAATGGAGAAGAGAAAGTGTGGGGACCAGAAATTTATGAAGGGTAGCTTAGGAATTGAATGGTAAATTAAACGCTTACTTACCTTAATTACAGAGTAAAAGCTACGACGACTGATAACTATTGCTCAGAGAATTCGGAAAAGAAAGACAGAAGAAAATCAAAAGAAGACAATTAAAAAAAAGTATATAGGGAAAAAAACACGAAAGCGTCTCTGCAAAAAAAAAAAAAAAAGAGGGGCTTAGGATTTCTTCTCGAGCAGATTTGAATTTTTTTAATTCTTCTTTGTTTGAAGAATTCTAAGCTTCTCATAGTTCCACTGGATTCAATCGCATTTCTTTGGAATTTATGCTTCGTTTCCTCTTGAATTATTTCTGGGTTTTTGAGTTGCAGAGTTCGTCTGCTCCTTGCGTAAGTTACATACAGACATTTGCCGCCGTTTGAACGATCGTCTCTTCTCGGAGGAATCTCATGCGTTTAGATCCAGAAGCAAGCAAACAGTTTCTGATCTGATAAATCTCCGGTGGAGAAATGGTAATTTTATTTATTGTTTCTGTCTTTTTCTGGGTTTATTTCCGTTCACATTCCAGAGGGGGTTTTAAATTTCAGAGTGTCTTATTTTTTTCTTTTGCGATTGTGTTCTTCGAATCGTTGAAATCGTCTGTCTGTTTTCATGGGTAGCTATTACTGACTGATCCGTGGTTGGACTATAATTGGAGATTTTTTTTCTTTCTATGATCTGTTTCTTTGAATTGGATTATTTGAACGATCAAATTTGTTTCATGCACAGCTTGATCCTTTGGGGATGTTAGAATTCTAGCTAAATTCGGACTAATCGGATGATAGGACTTTTGATTGATTCATGATTGACCAGGATTTTGATGTCTCAGGACTGATTTACTAGAATGGTTGAGCTGGACCTCACGTTACCATTTGAATATGATCCTCTGGGGATCATCTAAATCTTTTGATTTTGGTGTTCAAGGTTCTGAGTTTCTGTAGTTCTTTGACACAAGCGTACAAACTAGAGTCCTCTTTTGCAGAGTGATTTATTTTTATTTTTTATTTATTGTAACTTTAATCTTGAACAGTTTGTAGATTTGGCTAATGGCTTGTTACTAGTTTGGAGGGAATATGCTCACAGCCTCACACTATATATTCCGAATTGAACTACAGTTGTGAAGATAGAGTTATCTGAATTGTTGGTTTTGCAGGCTTGTACTACAGTTAATGTTGGCTCTTTCGTTTGGGTGGAAGATCCAGAGGTGGCATGGATAGATGGTGAAGTTATCGAGGTTAAAGGAACTGATATTAAGGTCAAATGTACCTCAGGGAAGACGGTATGTTTAACCAGTTTGAATCATTTAAATACGCGTCAACTTCTGAAGTATGGAATTTTACGTTTGTTTGTCTGTATATTTATACGAGGATTAAGTTTATCTTAAGCAACTTTTTTACATTATTGGAAATTTTCAGGTGGCTGTTAAAGTTTCAAATGCATACCCAAAAGATGTTGAAGCTGCAGCTTCTGGAGTGGATGATATGACAAGGCTAGCATATTTACATGAACCAGGAGTCCTCCAAAATATGAAATCGAGATTTGATATCAACGAAATATATGTGAGTATTCTATTGAATTTCATTACAAACGAGTTTTTACTTATATATTTAAATTTCCTCTGCAGCTGAAGCTTCTTGAACATCAATATTTTCTTTCACTTTATTAGGCATTTGCGCTAATATATATATTCTTCCAGACTTACACAGGGAATATTCTGATTGCTGTAAACCCTTTTAGAAGACTGCCGCATCTTTATAACAACCATATGATGCAACAATATAAAGGTGCAGGCTTTGGAGAACTGAGCCCCCACCCGTTTGCAGTTGCAGATGCAGCTTACAGGTGCCTTACATGTAATTTTGGAGTCTTTCTTTTTTCTACTTTTGTTACTGGTTGTTTCCTGTTTGACGTTGTGTGGCTTTTTTCCATTGGCTGTAGACAAATGAAAAATCAGGGCATTAGTCAATCAATCTTGGTAAGTGGTGAAAGTGGAGCAGGGAAGACTGAGACTACTAAATTGCTCATGCAATATCTGGCAGACATGGGAGGTCGAGCTGTTTCTGAAGGAAGGACAGTCGAAAAGAAAGTTTTGGAGGTTATCCATGGCCTATCTTTTAGTATAGACCTTCTGGATTGGCAAAGTCAGCTTTTGCTAGTGTCGACTCGAAAATCATGCTTAGATATGTTTATGTTTTCTTTTTATGCAGTCCAACCCTGTTCTAGAAGCATTTGGGAATGCAAAGACCGTTAGGAACAACAATTCAAGGTAAATATGGTATAAATATGCATGTATGTGTGTACACACTTTTTCATTTCTTCTTGAGTTGAATATCCTTTTACCTATTGATTCATGTTCATGATCATTATAATGTTGCAGTCGATTTGGTAAATTTGTGGAGATTCAGTTCGATCAAAGGGGAAGGATATCAGGAGCTGCTATCAGGACTTATTTGTTAGAGAGGTCGCGGGTTTGCCAGGTCTCAGATCCTGAGAGGAATTATCACTGTTTTTACATGCTCTGTGCTGCACCACCTGAGGTACATATGGCCTCTCTCTCCTTTAAAGTGTTTCCCAGAACTTCTGAGCGTTCTTCTTGCTGGAGACGTTAGAACCTTATCTGGTATTTGAAATAGCTATGGATCAGACTTTGCTCTTTACTCCCAACTATGTTAATTTTCAATAGTTAATAAGTTCTTTTAACCTTAATTGCTTGTATATGTTTGGGTTACGTTTATTAACAGTCAGTTGGAAGCATCATTAAAAATTGTGCAATCGTCCATTAAGGATGTGTGACCGAAATTCTTGCCCTGATGTTTTCTCATTTCCCTTTTACTATTTAACCAGGACATAAAAAAATGGAAATTGGCGGATCCAAGAACATTTCATTACCTGAATCAATCTCAATGCATTGACTTGGAGAGAATGGATGATTCAAAGGAGTATCGTGAAACTAGAAAGGCAATGGATGTTGTTGGGATAAATTCAGAGGAGCAGGTAGTTTTTTTTTTTTTTTTTGTCAAACCCTTAGTAGAAATTATGGTGTCGCCCTATGAGTGTCTTTTGATAGAAATCTTATGCCAGGAAGCAATATTTCGAGTTGTGGCTGCTATTCTTCATCTAGGCAACGTGGAATTTGGAAAAGGAAAAGAAGCAGACTCGTCAGCCCCAAAAGATGAGAAGTCCAACTACCATCTGAAGACTGCGGCTGAGCTTTTCATGTGAGTAACTAATTGATCTATGATTTTGAAATGTTAAAAACACCCTTCCTGACACTGGTTCATTTAATATGGAATAAAGAAGTCATTCCTGACTCCGTGGATTTCGTCAGGTGCGATGAGCAGGCACTGGAAGATTCTCTTTGTAAACGTGTGATTGTGACACGTGATGAAACCATTACGAAATGTCTGGATCCAGAATCTGCAGCACTCAGCAGAGATGCATTGGCAAAAACTGTGTACTCAAGATTATTTGATTGGTATGTTTGATATTAATGCATTTGGAATTTTAGCTGGATGCTTCTCTTTCTTTGTAGATCTGTAAACTTAAGTTTAGTTAAACTTTCTTAAGTTGCTCTATTGCTCTTTCAGGATTGTGAACAAGATCAATACTTCAATTGGACAAGATCCTGATTCAAAATATTTGATTGGAGTGCTGGACATATATGGATTTGAAAGTTTCAAGACAAACAGGTGCTTAAGCGGTATGCCTTTTGTTTGATAAGGGAACCACTTTAAAGATAGACTATGGAACTGACCTGATATTACAATAATTCTCAACATTTTCACATGATAGTTCTGTTTCTTTAGTTTGTTGGTTCTCTATGGATTCCTAGTTTTAGTAAGCAATGTAAAGGGTAGTAAATGTTGCTATAGCTTAACTCCTAGAAGTTTTTGGATATCAAGTAAAAGGTTCAAACAAAGCTTTTAAAAATTACCTAAAGGGGGACCTTTCCAACTTTTGGAGACCTGATTTTCTCTTCTTTCTTACATACATACTTTGAAATGGAAGGAAAGTGAAAATATCAAATGGATTCTGCTTGTGTTTTCTTTGAAAAATGCTTTGTATTGCATGCGCTTTGCAGTTTTGAGCAATTTTGCATCAATTTGACGAATGAGAAACTTCAGCAACATTTTAATCAGGTTTGTCTGAGGTTTGTTCACCATCAGTTTCTGCTGATTTTTTCCCTAAAGTAATCCAGGATTTTTTTTTTCCTCGGGCAGCACGTCTTTAAAATGGAACAAGATGAGTATAATAAAGAAGAAATTGATTGGAGCTACATTGAGTTCGTAGATAATCAAGATATTTTGGACCTTATTGAAAAGGTAGCTAATTTCACCATGTTTTATCCGTTACCTCTTACTGAGTTTTATTTATTAAAACACTATTTGTTGTTGTTTTGTCTTGTCTTAGAAACCTGGTGGTATCATTGCTCTCCTGGATGAGGCTTGGTATGGCTCTATGAACTGAAATTGTTCAGCATGTGCTTTCTCTTTCTCCTTTCATCTCAAAATTTACCTGTATCTTGCAGCATGTTTCCAAGATCAACACATGAAACTTTTGCTGAAAAGATGTATCAAACGTTCAGAGATCATAAGCACTTTAGTAAGCCAAAATTAGCTCGTACTGACTTCACAATTTGCCACTATGCTGGTGATGTGAGTATACACTTGCTTGACGTTTTGAATATTTATAATGCAATATTGTCCTAAAAACTAGTTGTCCGTACCCTAATAAGTACTGAATCATATTTTCAGGTAACTTATCAGACCGAACAGTTCCTGGAAAAGAACAAAGATTATGTTGTTGCCGAGCACCAGGCTCTGCTAAATGCTTCGAGGTGCACCTTTGTTGCATGTCTCTTCCCTCTTCTTGCAGAAGATGCTAACAAAAAGTCAAAGTTCTCTTCGATTGGTTCACGATTTAAGGTGCAGTAAATGAGGTAGCTTTACGCAAATTGTTGTCTGTTCAATCTCATGACTACTGAAGCTACTTTCTCAATGCAGCAACAATTGGTGACATTGCTTGAAACGCTGAGTACTACTGAGCCTCACTATATCCGTTGCGTGAAGCCAAATAATCTTTTGAAGCCTTTGATCTTTGAGAACCAAAATGTTTTGCAACAGCTACGATGTGGGGTGGGATTTCCATATTTTGGTTTTATAAAAAATATGCTTGTTATAGTTACATGCAAGTTTTTAATTCTGAATATGCATATCTTTCAGGGTGTGATGGAGGCAATCAGGATTAGCTGTGCTGGATTTCCTACTAGAAAACAATTTGAAGAATTCCTAGAAAGATTTAGTGTCCTTGCTCCTGAAGTTTTGGATAAGAGGTTTCCCTCTCTTTAAATTAGAGTTTGGAAACTTACCTAGATATCGAAAACATTCTAACTTTTGGTTGGCCTTCTAGTTCTGATGATGTAGCTGCCTGCAAGAAACTTCTTGAAAAAATTGAACTCCAAGGATACCAGGTACATTTTTGAAGCGTCATGTTTTAAATACTTTGCAATGTGGCCGACCTTTAAAACTCTGGTGAAGAGATTGAGATTGATCCGCTTTGTTTTTTCCAGATTGGTAAGACGAAGGTTTTCCTCAGGGCTGGACAAATGGCTGACTTAGATGCGCGGAGAAATGAGGTCTTAGGCAGAGCAGCCAGCAGCATCCAGAGGAAATTCCGCTCCTACATATCCCGCAAAACTTTTATGATGCTCCGCAAGGCTGCAATAAATATGCAGGCTGTGTGCAGAGGTACTTTAAAGTGAAAAGAATACTATCCGACTTTAGTACGCAGGCAATAGAAATGTTATTAATTATTCATTCTCTGCTTTGTTTTTCGTAATTTATAGGTCAACTTTCTCGACATATCTTTGAGGGATTACGCAAAGAAGCTGCTGTTTTGGAGATCCAGAGAGACATACGGATGCACCTTGCTAGGAAGTCTTACAAGGAATTATATTTTGCTGCTGTTTCCATTCAATCAGGAATACGTGGTATGGCTTCCCGTGATGAGCTACTGTTCCAAAGGCAGAACAAGGCAGCAATTATGATTCAGGTGCTGTACACGTTTCTGTTGAAAAATGGTGAAAGGCTACATGTTCTTTTCCTTGTTGGGTTCATCTACTAGAAGTCTCGAGCTTTTCTTTTCTTGTGAAATTTATGACTTTGAATTTGTTCTCTTTGTATATAACAGAGCCATTGCCGCAAATTCCTGGCCCAGTTGCACTACCAGAGGCTAAAGAAAGCAGCAATTACAACACAAAGTGCATGGAGAGCAAGGCTAGCCCGTAAAGAACTGCGGAAGCTTAAGACGGTGAGCTTTCTCTTCACTTCTGTGTGTATCCTCTTTTGAGTACCATTTCTCATTCTAAGCGTTAGCATATGGCGCTTGCAACACTTCAGATAATGTTGGATTTTAAATGAGCTTATATAATGGGAATATATGCGCTTGCATAATGGATTATGTGAGCTTTTATAATTGAGCTGGTTCTTGTGATGCGATTGCTAGCAGTTGGAAGTTGCCCTTGCCGTTTGAGGGTCTTCGAAATTTAGGCAGAAGATTTTGGCTTTTCCCAAAATATGAATAATTGTAACAATGATGCCTTCATATTTTGTGCAGGCTGCAAAGGAGACGGGAGCCCTTCAAGCTGCCAAGAATAAGCTTGAGAAACAATTGGAAGAACTCACATGGAGACTGCAGCTAGAAAAACGCATGAGGGTAAGTTAATATCGAACTCTTTATCTCTTTTGGTTTCCCTCTTATCCTTGAAAATTTTCATTTCAAAAGCTTTTATCTGGAATAACTGGATTCGGATATTTAACATATCAGTCATCTATTTTTGTGGCTTTAACGATATAGTTGGACATGGAAGAAAGTAAAACACAAGAAAATGCAAAACTGCGATCATCAATGGAGGACATGCAACTTGAATTCAAGGAAACCAAAGCCTCGCTCTTACAGGAATTGGAAGCTGCTAAAAAGATGGCAGAAATTGTTCCTATGTTGCAGGAGGTTCCTGTAGTTGACACAGAGCTAGTAGAGAAACTAACTAGTGAAAACGAAAAGCTGAAGGTAGGAAATTAGCTCTGTTTTTTTTTTTTGGCGTTATTAAGGATGTCAAAGCTGTGAAATATCTGAAGGAAGGCTTCATATTTCCTATATTTCTCATTTGGTTTCAGTCCCTGGTAAGTTCATTGGACCAGAAGATTGATGAAACAGAGAAAAAATTCGAGGAGACGAGCAAAATAAGTGAGGAGAGGCTGAAGCAGGCTCTAGAGGCTGAAACTACAATTTTCAATTTGAAAAAAGCTGTGCACGAGTACGCACTATCTCTGAGTCTCTTAATGAATTTACCAAATATCCCATTGGCACTCAACATTAAGCATATTTTTTTTTCACATGTTCAATTGCAGACTTCAAGAAAAAATCTTGGATGTGGAATCTGAAAACCAAATATTGAGGCAGAAATCCCTCTTAAACACATCAGGACATCTCCCTCCGACTCCGGTTAAGGTATATCTGTGCAAAAATATACTTGGTTGGCTACGCAATCATGGTAATTAAAGTGTGCTTTCCTACTTACAGAACTCACAAAATGGTCACTTTTCTAGCAAAGAAAGTATGTTCAATGTAAGTCGTGTCTTGCTTTTCTATCCCTTTGTCCCTGAATTTGTATTCCATCTGTTTGTATGTCCTCTAAAGACATCTGTGCAGGGATCTGAGGTTGAAACATCAGCAAGATCCCAAGAACAAGAATCTGATGCAAAGACTCGGAGATTGCAAATGGAACGTCAACATGTATTTTGTTGAATTTAATTACTCCATTCTTGGTTTCTGATCTCTGGGATGTGCCTTCTTTGATTGAAGAGATATATTTTTTCTTGCTATAGGAGAATGTTGGTGCTCTTATCAACTGCGTAACAAAGAATATTGGATTCAACCAGGGAAAGCCTGTAGCGGCATTTACGATATACAAATGCCTCCTTCATTGGAAATCCTTTGAAGCTGAGAGGACCAATGTGTTTGATCGTCTTGTTCAAATGATTGGTTCTGCTATCGGGGTACTGAATTACATGTCAAGCCTTTATAATTAAGACATTGTTACCCAAGGATGGGATATTGTGGCCCTTTTTTTTGTCGTCAATTATCTGAAACAGGGTAATCTGGTTTTGCTTACCTCTGAAACGTAGATTATATATATAACCGTTACGATCTTTACTATCAGGATGAAGATGACAACGAGCATTTGGCATATTGGTTGTCCAATACTTCAACCTTGTTGTTCATGATCCAACAAAGTATGAAACCCGATGGAACCGGTGCCACTCCACAGCGTAAACCTCCTGTTTCGACTTCCTTGTTTGGAAGAATGGCCATGGTATATATGCCTTTGTTTTTCTACGTTAATGAAGTTTTTCTCCAAAATTAACAAAATTTTCTGAAGCATTATCTTCTAATATACCAGGGTTTCCGTTCAGCGCCTTCCTCTGCCGAGACTTCTGCAGCAGCAGCAGCTGCAGCGGCTGCGGTGATTCGCCCGGTAGAGGCCAAGGATCCAGCTTTGCTTTTCAAACAGCAGCTTACAGCTTATGTAGAAAAGATATTTGGAATGATTCGGGAAAACCTGAAAAACGAGTTGCAAACTTTGCTTTCTCTTTGCATCCAGGTCGGCTAAGAAAGATATTCATTGCTATCTTTTTACCTGTGATTCTATTAGTCTTCTTTTCTTTCTATGTATGGTGGGGTCTGATATGAACGGACCGCTTTAGGCACCGCGAACATCAACGGGACGTTCGCTACGATCTGCAAAGTCAATGGGCAAGGATTCTCCTTTGGAGCACTGGAAGGGAATTAATGACGGCTTATATGCACTTCTAAACACACTGAAGGAGAACTTTGTATGGGAAATCCAAGGATTTCGTCTTCTCCAGTTACGTTTTCTTTCTCTCTAATGTGTGGAAATTCTTATAGTTTTTTCCACTTTCAGGTTCCTCCGGTTCTTATCCAAAAGATATTTACTCAGACATTCTCATTCATCAATGTCCAATTATTTAACAGGTGAGAGATTGGTTTATTGTCTATTATCAACTAGGCATCTCCATGTCAGTCATTATTATAACAGCCTAACAGGGCTCAATCTTCTCTGCAGCCTTCTTTTGCGACGAGAATGTTGCACATTTAGCAACGGAGAATATGTAAAATCTGGTTTAGCATTGTTAGAGGAATGGTGCGCCGAAATAACAGAAGAAGTATTCCCGAGCGAATATCCCTTTCTACTTTTGTGAATTAGAGATTTTGATTTATGCGTAGCACAATTAGGCTCATTATACCTGTCCTCTTGAATTGCAGTATGCTGGCTCATCCTGGGATGAACTTAAACATATTAGGCAAGCTGTTGGATTCTTGGTATGTTCTTCTACACTTGTCTGATTATAACAAAAATCGTTTGTGCAGTTCTCATGATTGTCCCTTGAATTGGTATTTACCAACAGGTCATCCATAAGAAGTTCAGAATCTCATACGATGACATTGCACATGATTTATGCCCTGTGAGTCCCTTGATTTATGTACTCGATAATTGGCGGATATTATGCACATGCATAAGAACTTGCTTCTGAATGTGGATGTTGTGGTCAATTATGCAGATCCTTAGTGTCCAGCAACTTTACAGAATATGTACACTGTACTGGGATGACAGCTACAACACAAGAAGTGTATCCCAAGATGTAAAGCTTTTCTGCAGAAATAGCTCTCTTTCTCTTGTTCTCTCGTTCTAGCTGCTCTTATTTTTCTCCTCTAAACACTATACTACTAATGTTCATGAACAGGTGATTTCAAGCATGAGAGTGCTTATGACAGAGGATTCCAACAATGCGGACAGCAGCGCCTTCTTGTTAGACGAAGATTCTAGGTAACAAAATAACCCTAAACCCAAACTCCTTAGATATGGCTATGCAGAAGCTTTGTTTACCTGCTTGAAGTCAAAAACGAATTTTTTTTTGACTGCTCAGCATTCCCTTCACGACGGAGGATCTATCGAGTTCAATGCAAGATAAGGACTTTGCAGAAATGAAACCAGCTGAAGAACTTGAAGAAAACCCGGCTTTCAGTTTCTTGCTATAATGGTGAAGATACCAAAAGAAGCTGCATGTGTACTGTCCCTTCAAGAACACACCAGTTAAAGCAGGAGGAAGAAGAAGAAGAAGAAAATGTTGCCGGAGATTTCCAGATTCTTTTTTTCATTCTTCACCGTTACGGCGAGACATTGATTGATTCTCCATTTCGTTTCTTTGTTATTCATTGTCTCTGATCATTCCAGAAATTCCTTAAGGTCTATGCTTTGGAAGGAAGAAAAAAAGAAGAGACATATGGAACTTGTTTTGTTCTTCTTGTGCAGTTTCTCTTCTTTCTTCTTTTTTTGGTTCAACTTTAATTTTAATTTTTGGTGGTTTAATGCACCAGGTGTTATAGCAAAGATATAACAACTCATGGTTTGGTTTGTACAAAAGGAAACGACTTAAATGGGTAAAAG
This sequence comes from Kernera saxatilis, assembly GCA_900406395.1. Lineage (NCBI taxonomy): Eukaryota > Viridiplantae > Streptophyta > Magnoliopsida > Brassicales > Brassicaceae > Kernera > Kernera saxatilis. The sequence goes on from OVAY01000432.1 coordinate 50,415, forward strand.
ATATAGTTTTGCTATATTGGATTTATTATTTATAAATATCCATGTAATTTATCATTTTTTTATGATATACAATTCACAAACTTGAACGCTAACAGATTTTAACTTTTTCACACTATCTTTATTTCCTTTATTTCATTCAATAGTTAAAGCTCATGAGAAAAACAATATATATAAGAAAATGGTATCTAATTCTTTAATCTTTTTACGAAATTTGAGTCCACAACGTGGTAGGCAAGGAAAACCAAATAATAACAAAGCCTTGCTACACAAGCCTATATCTTCTTTATATATACGATACATCGATTAAAGGAAAAAAAAGAATTGAATCAAATTAAAAACACAACCAACCAATACCTCACGATGAAACTTCTTGTCCCACAAGCAAGGCGGATGCTCCGTCTCAATATTGCTTCCTCCGTTCGCCATTCCGGAACCCTAATATCTCCTCACCGGAACAACACTTTGCTGCTTCGTATCGCTACGGCTTTAGATCTGAAGACGCCAGTCGTTCAAGTGCTTGAGCAATGGCGAGAACAAGGGAATCAAGTGAAGCCTTCAGATCTCAGATGCATCATCAAGAAGCTCCAAGATTCCCAACGATTTTCCCATGCCCTCCAGGTTTCAATCACACACAATTCTTCCTTCGTTTCGATTGATCAAAAGCCTTGCCTTTTTTTTTTTTATATCCTTCTCTGTTTGCTGCTTTTAGATATCAGAATGGATGAGTTCACATCGGGCTTATACTCTGTTTCCGCAAGATATCGCATCTCGGATTCAGTTGATAGAGACAGTTTTGGGTCTGAAAGAAGCCGAGAAGTTCTTCGAAAGCGTTCCGGACAACATGAAGGACTACACTGTCTACACAACTCTATTAACCTTGTACACAAGATCTGAGAATACTCTGCAAAAAGCAGAGGAAGTTTTCGACAAGATGAGAGAGCTCGGTTTCCTCTTGAAACCTTCCCCGTACAATCAAATGCTATCTCTCTACAGTCCGATGAGAAACCAAGACAGAGTCAATGAGATTCTGAGCGAGATGGAAGAGAACAATGTCGAGCCTGATGATCTCACTGCGAATTACGCCTTCTTGGTATACGCAGCTGTATCCGACATCAAGGCAATGGAGAGGTTTCTGAGTAGAAACCCCGGAATCAGAGTAGAGTGGGGACGTGCATAGACATGGCAAAGGCTTACCTGAAATCGGGCTCAACGGAAAAGGCGTTGGCTATGCTGCATAGAACAGAGCTGCTGGTGGATTCCGCGTCGAGAAAACCAGCTTACGAGGCGCTCATGAGTGTGTATGGTGAAGTAGGAGAGAGAGAAGATGTGTATCGGGTTTGGGAGCTTCACAAGAACACGGGTCAGAGCAACGAAGGATATCGAGCTGTGATAAGTTCGCTCTTGACTATAGGAGACTTTGAGGGTGCAGAAGTGATATATAGAGAGTGGGAGCTTGGAGGTCTTCCGTTCGATGCTCGTATCCCTAATACTCTGATTTCTGGATATCATGACAAGGGAATGGAGAGAAGACAAAGAAGCTAATCAACATTGATGGATCCATAATACAAGTCTAGAGTGCAGAGGAAGCTGATGCAGAGGAGAGCAACGAGAGTGAATGACTTTGTCAATTTTTGTTGTTTATTAAATTTTTATTCTTGCTTTTGATCTTCGCGATGAGAACCGGATTTCATTATGACAAAATCAAATTTTGACATGGGTGTGTTGAGAGTGAAGCATATCACCGAGAACAGGGGAAAACAGAGCAGCAAAGCAGAGAATAGAAGGAAACAGAGCAACGTCATATGCATATTCTGCTTTAAGCAGTAGAAAATATTTCATGATATTAGCATGTCCATTTTCCTTTTGAGATTGATGCCACTCTTCCAATTTCTAAACCTTTTAAAACTCTCCAGCATCTTCCCTCAGGGTCGTACCGTTGGAGCATTCCCTCAGGCGTATTTCTGCGCCAGGGGCTTGGCACATGCTCCCACATCTGGGTTTTGGGATCGAGAAACTCGATCAAATTTGAGGAAAATAAATCTGTGTCTCTCGCTACATATATTTTCCCATCAAGAACACTCACGCGGGGTACTTCCGGGACACCCGCATGCTTGGAGCTTCGAACCAAGTGTGAGACCTGCAGTCCATGACGAATACTCATCTGACAATCATGTAGATATTAGAACCATTTGTGGTACAAGCCCAAAACCACAATTGTGAGTTGAGACTGAGACCATAAGATTGTTACTCCTAGTGCAGGGAGTGAACCATCTTGAGTTAGTGTTAGGGATTCGAGTTGGTTTCCGACAGAGAGTAAACCACCGTGGCTTAGGCCTACGAGGGAACCCTAAGCACACATAGAGACAACTCTCAGAGAAATTAAGGAGAGAGTTGGGTAGTACAATCTCGAGACTCGGGTTAAGCAGTTCAACAGTAAATCATCTCCCACCGGTGACAACTTTTTGCCCTACTCATAAAGTAGACATCTCGGAGCCGATAGTGAAACTAAATATTAACTACTCCAAATTGATATTAAAAACCATTAATTAGAAAACTTGTGCCTTATGTCATGTCATGCGCGCGTGTAACATAGCATCAGTAATGAAAGCAACAGATCATAGGTAATTATTTCGATAAAGGTGAAAGAACAATATTTTTCGATATAAAATAAAAATATCACTGGAAATTCATGGTTTTTAATAACCGGGTACAATCCTTAAAACGTATTATGATTTAGCGGGTCATTTATTTATTTATTTTCTATTATATTTGTTTTCTATGGTTCTTGTGTTCGATGTATTTTTATAAAATATGATAAAGACAAATATATAGTTTTACTTATTTTTTTTAAGAACTAAAATAGTTATAAAATGATATGATATCATAAGAAGTGTTATAAATACGTTTTTAGAAAAAATTTAAGATACTCAATATCCTTATTTAAATACATAAAACACAAGTTTGTACAACCTTTTATCAAAATATAGTTATAAGTAATGTTATTTTATAAGTTTTTTTATATTAAGTTTAACAGAAAACACTTTAAAAAAAAATTATGATCCCGGTAAAAAATATTTCTGGATTCACCACTGACAACCACAGTTGTCATTCTTTCGTAGTATAATGCTAATCAGCCACGATGCCAAACCAAACAAGACGATGATGAATGCGACGATTTTTCCTGTGGTTTCGAAACTCATTGTTCTCTTCACAACGTCACACAACCTAATTTGTTTTTTCTTTTCTTGATGTCAAGTTTCATCTTCTTTTCTCGTACAATTACATTTATATGTAATTACACGAAATTAATACTATTAAATACAACATTAAATCATTCAAATCATTAGAGTTAAGAAAGCTCTTGCATGCGTCTTTTACATTTAAGAAGACGATAAAAGATTCGATTCTTTTATTAAAAAAAAATAGTTCTATCAGTAGAGGATCTTCATTGTCTTCAACCGAATCCATCTCCGCAAAGGAAAAAGGCTTCGCAGTTCCGTAGACATATAGAAAAATGTATGGGCTTGATTTGGGTCTATTCAAGTCTTTTCCATATATATATTTTTTTGTCAACAAGTCTTTTCCATATTATTATAAAAATTCAGTTTTCAATATTTCTATAAACATAAGTATCAAATTTATCCTCCTACTCCGAGAAGACTAGTGCAACTCATAGACAAAATGGTGCGTAATAGACTTAGCTCTATTCGACAAATCAGAGATATAGACGATTTGAAGACGGACTTGAGCTTTGGTTTGAAGCTCGTCAATAGTTTTCTTAAATTTTCAAATTCTATATTAAAAACTTTTCGATGTAAATATTTTTTTTTGGTTGAATATAATTGTAATATTCCATTCAAAAAAAATATATATACTGGCAAAAAAATATAATATATTGTTGATGAATATGTTTATCTGAAATTTTAATATCTATGAACATTGTAACAAATCTAGAAGTTCGATCAACAAAATGTTAATTTTTTTATGCATGACTATAAATATACATAGAGAATGATTAATGGCCATTGTGTTGAATTATTTTTGTCACTGATGTAGAAAACGTTGAAAATTTTATTATATTATTAATACATTTATTTGACACAATAATTAATATTGAAACCAAATTACAAATTTCAACGATGGCTACATTGATTAGTTGATTAATAAGACATATTAGTCCTATATAGATACATTGAAATAATGAAATACGTACAGTATAATATTATTCATCAACTTTGCCAAAACAAATAATCTTATGACCGAAATAAATTTGTTTAAATAATTCTTATTAGTTATAAGACGGTAATTGTGATGAAAGCAACATTTCTTTCAAATGGCAAATTTCTTATGATAAAAATGTAAATAAGTTATATAAAAAATATAAACAAATATTTTGGATTAAACTAGTATTTTTCTTGTATCGATATGAAAATGACCCGTATATACGTTTCTGATGTGTTATAGAATTTCTGTAAACAAAATGTACGTTACAGTTGTAACACGACCAAACCCCCCGATAAATAAAGGGAGAACTAATTTATAACAAATCAAATGAAGTTATTCAAAAGAAGTCCACTTGGATCTTCCCAGGACCATAGTGAGTTTTCTAACCAGAGGGACCATAATAAAAGACTTTGTAATATTTTTTTTCTTGCAATATATATGGTATGTATGGTTTAACACCATCTCCCTCGTGGTCGTGGTACATTTCAAGTTTACAATTTTGTTTTTTCTTTCTATATGGATAATCAATGTTCATTGCTAAAATGGACCAATCTTCTCCCAGTCGACTAAAAGAGTCGACTAATATAATAAATATTAGTTGACTTTTAAAGTTGTGAGGATAATTTGATGAGATATTTAACTATTCTGAAAATATGTCGGAATTTCATTATTAAGAAGCGGGTTCATTTACTAACAAGTGTAACGAATGTATTAAGATGAATAAAATATTAGTTGACTTTGAGCTTCTGTTGTTTAGTTTATCATCTAACTCTATAAATATACATATTCTTTAGAGTCAAAACTACAACGTTGTGGGAGGTTAAGAGATTAATATAATTGGACAATAAGAAAATAATACAATTATGGGTCGGACAACTTCTATAATTATGGCCACTACCAAATTCTCTTGTGCCTTAACTAATTTTCACTACAAATCTAAAATATTTGAAACTATATATATTTGCAGCATGGATCATGATTCACAAGTAATATACCAAAGTACATATCTAATGATATCTTTTGCCAAATATTTTTGCGACTGTTAATTATGATTAACGTTATTTAATATAAATATTTTAGGACTCCTCACTTATTGTTACAATTTTAAAGCAAATATATTGTATTATGACAATGTAGGGCCGGCCGAATTATCTTACAGAGAGTCTGGTGTTACCTTCACGCCAAAGCAGATAGAGAAACTTTGAAGATTAGCCTCATAACAACTAAGATATCAAGAGCCTTGAACTGAGACCATTAGGTTTAATTCAATTCTTAGTCTATATGTATCACTCGTCGGTAGTTTCAAATCAAGGACTCATCAAAAAAGGAATTTTGGACTGTAATTGACTGAAATCGAAGAAGTAGGCATCTAAATAAAAAAGAGAGCTATATGGATAAAGGAAAAATAAGTGATTTATTATCTCCATTTATGCGTCACAAAGCAAACATGTTTTGAGAACTTTTGATCCCCAATTAATAAGTGTATCTCGCATCGTAAGTCAGTTCTCTGTCGCCAACCAAACGATTAAAAAGTTGTTTTGGAATGCTTTATTTAGTGTTTGAGAATTATTAGTATTATTTTGATCTTATGACTTGAACAACACAGTTCTACCAAGAAAAGAAACGTAACCTTTTTGACTTTCTAGTTATGGAAAGTCCAATTTTTTCTTTTCCACATGTCCAACTTTTAGTTATGGGCATAATCAAATGGATTTTAACTGACATTCGGTTAAATCAGATTAGAAAGATATAATAATGTTGAACAAAAAAAAAAGATATAATATTTAATAATTTAGATATGGACGGTCTCTACTGATGAACTCCTTATACAACTCTTGTAAGTTGTAAGTTACTAACATTAATAAGTTTATAAATATTTATATCTAGCATCTGAAGTGTCACGTGATTAAACAAACACCGTTATGGGCGGGACGTATAGTATACGAAGAATGTGCATGTGGCACATTAGTTTGATCATATTGTTTCTAATATAAAACTAATAAAACGAGATTAGTGAAGTAAACAAATGTCTCTAGAGCATCTCAAGGGTTGATCGAAGGGTGAAAGGACGTGGCTCTTCATGAATGTTCATGCATTATCCGTTTTGGACGTCGACAATTTTTTGACATTCCAAACTTAATCTCGATTGTGTAACCAAATAAATAATTCTTTTTTAAAGATTTTTTTTTTAGTTTAATTCGGTTCATGTCCATCCACTCTTGTTAGTGTTACGTTTGTTCTCGGACGATTATAAAACCAATGCATAATGTATAAGAGAATATTCCTTTCTTAGTCATTATTTCTAGCGCCGGAATAATATCTTAACAGAAAATTCCTTGTGAATGATAATAGAAACTGTAATTTTACACCTTGAAAATTGGGATGTAAGTCTCTCCATTTTGTATGATATACTTCGAAGAAAAAAAACTCATCTGTGTAATATATATAATTTCTTCATGGGGAAAATTGGATGAATGGCGGCTGGTCCGACTAATTTATTCTACCTGCTTAAGCTCAATGATATACATTCCGAAAAAATTGGATGAATGTAACATCCGTATTGGTTTCAAGAATTTATTAATTTGTAATAGTCATATAAATGTAATTAAAAAAACAACAAATTATTCTAACCATGTCATGTAACTCAAATTAATTTCTAATATTTCTAATAAAATCTTAAAATAGCATTTTTGAGAAAGTGTCATCTTAACTAGCACCACAAAATAAATCATCAGATCTAATAATATTTATATTATTTTATTTAAATATCTCTATCACTATATAGACCAAAATTTCAAACAAAATAGCTCAATTTATTGTTGAATTCACATGATTTTTTTTTAAACCTGTTGTACAGTCTAATTAAAAAAAAAATATCAATTGCATAATTAACTCATGTGGGCTTTCTTATAATTTTAACTCTTACATGTAAATTAATTACGGAAAAAAAATGAATAACCGGAGAACCTCATCAGACCGAAAAATGCATATTAATTCCAAAGATTTGTGGAAGAGTTAGTTTTTTTTGTTTATTTACCATTTAAAGCATTAGAGGGAACATACAACCGAACGATGGTCAAAATCAAAACTCTTTAAGTAATCAGCCGAGTGGTAACTAAATGAATAAACATTTGATGAGGATTAGGTAGAGACTATTGGGTCTGAATCCTATAATATCTAAAGAATGTGTGTGATAATGTCCCACATCGAAAATGGAAAAGGATCTTGAGTATTATATAAAGGATTTGGGCCAATCCAATTATCGTCAATTGACTTTAAGTTGGAAGTCTAGGAAACTTAACAACATTTATTTTAAAACTAAAAATGACTTCAAAATCATTAGCTGGTTACCATAATGTGGGAATTCAAGAACATGGTTGATACCCATTTTGACCGCACTAGTTTTATATTAATGTTCGCATAATGTATGTATGTGAACATCATGTGGATATAAGTCAGGTACCATGCAAAAAAACTCTTCCATGGTCCTGAAGTTAATCGCCATCCACCACGTCTCATTAAGTCTAACCACATGTTTCCATTATCTTAAATAATCGTTTATACAGATTATACAGATATATAATCAAAATACGTTCTTATCTTTCTTGGTCTGAGAAAAAAATATACGTTTTACGACATTATATGAGCAATCACTGCATACTAGTTTTACAACGTTATATGAAATATCACTTAAAAAACAAAATCACTCCAAAATTCCCCTTTAACATTTAAGTATTAAGGGAAATAAATATATAGAAACTCTTATATCTTCATTCTTCACGGCTTATTACTTTTTTTGTTAAAAACGACTGATAGTACTAAAGATGAATGTTTTTGCATTATTCTTCATATGAAGGTATGACTCTGATATACATTTTTCATAGATAATGTATGCAACAATAACTAGACGACATTTGATTTATCTGTTGAATCCCATTATTTGGTCCAGTTTTTTCTCAAAAAAAAGAAAAACTTTGGTCCAGCTTTCGATTTAACTAATTTTCGGTTTACAGCTGAATATAATAAAAACCGGGACCACAAATCCTTGGGTTGTGAGTCTATTGGTTTCTCTGTCTCTTCATTCGAAGTTGGGCGGTACCTAGTTTCAAGTGTTTTTTTCATCACCTTTTTTCTTCAATAAAAATATTAATTATACCAATTAATTATTGGAGGTTACTTGTATAATTATATTGCCAAATTCTAATAAAATACGGACCTGGGTTGCCACATGAAAAACCTTCGGTTGCGCCAGGTGCAATGGCCTTGTCACGGTATCAGAATAAATGATATTTATAGGGTTAAATCTTATTTAATTATATGTTGATTATATAGAGTTAACGTATTGTTTACAATGACGTAGTAACAGTACACTTTTTATTCTAACAAAATGTACACTAATAATACGTATGTTCGTTACAGGAAACATAAGCCGTTCATCTTAAACGTGTCGCTCGATTTATAGTAAATTGCAAACAGAGATTAAAAAAAAATGCAATATTAGTTTGTGTGTGTATACATATGAACATTTGTTCTTTAACAGAAACAAATCATGAAAATATGTGTACAATTTTGTGGTGGTTATCTTCTTGTTAACAATCGTCGTCGACGTAGGCAAGAATCTTTTTTTATTTGTTTGGGTTTAAAAAAAGAGTGTAATAATTGGTGTGACAAATAGTTCGTATAATTATTCCGATTTTTTTTTTGAAAAGGTAATTATTCCGATTTTCTTAATTAGTTTATTGAAAATTCCTATTCTGTAGCATGTGACCACTTCGAGGATATTAGTATGACGCACATTATATCTTGAATCTTCTACCCAATAACTCGATATATTTCAATTAGTTTTATCTTCTTTTTTTTTGTTATAAAAATGCTTCAACTACTTTGATCATACCTATAAGGCTATAAGCTTACATATCGATTATGTACTTATATCATTTGTGTAGTTCTAACCTATATCATTTCTTACATGGGAAAGAGTATAATGAGTTCATCTTCACACTTAATTTTTTACAATATCACATGTAGAATGTGAAGTCATTCCCTAATTTTCCTGATAAAATTCGAAAACAACTGTAATATTGAATCCTAACATTTTTATATGCATGAGTTCATATAATTAAAGGAAGCTCTTAATATGGAATAAATTGATTTTTATTTTATTTTTGAAACTGCTTTTTATATATTGTATTATAATCATGGATTTTATTAGTATTAGATGTCTACATAACAAATCTGCAAGATTAAAATTTCGAAAAAAAAATGCATATTCACCTAAAACAAAAATAATTAATATTGTTTATCAGCTTATCTCATAATCATATATATAATAGCACACTTTTCTCTCCATCTAGAGTGTCCACATCA